>OX596011.1:65344985-65552442 GCA_951394025.1 Heteromyza rotundicornis | reverse complement strand
ATATTTTTGAAAGAATTTCTTTCAAAGAAATTTAAAATTTGCTAACCACTCCTTTGTAGCACTTTTAGTTGCGATATTCAAATTTTGTTTAGATGCCACTTTTGGGCCTAATTTTGCGTTTTTTAAATACTGAAGGACACCAATAAGTTAGAGTTAGAACTGGTGAACATAGTTCACTTGCGTTGCCTTTAAAAAAGTTATGCATCCAAAATTAAGCATTTCTTCCAATAATTTTTGAACGCGACGAGAGAGTCAATGATACCATTGTGACCAGGACCCCAAAATTTATTAGACCTGAAAATTCCAGCGATGGAGACATTTTGCGGCACGCAGTGTAATGGACATACATAATATGTACATTTATATCGTCCCCTAAAGGCGAATTTATCGTATTCCAAATGGTTTCTTAGCATGTGGTACATCTTTCCACGTACTGAGAATATGCAACATGTACATGAAACAGTAAAAAATTAGCTGACAATTTTATCGTATCTCATTTTTTTCATACAAAATTCATCGGCAAAAAACTATAAGTACAAAAAAAACGTTTCCTATAGAATTTCAAATCTTACATACGATAAATTCATTATAAGGGGACGATATTATAATTATGTATAAGTACTAGACCGAGATCCCGCTTCTTTGTTAGTCCCGAAAATCCCGGGATTCGCACTGACTAATCCCGGGATTGGCAAAGGTCTGGAAAATTGACATCCCTAATAAGTATAAATATGAGAAACAAAGTCGTAAATGCACAGACTATTGAGCGAGAGCAATGTTGTTCTAATAAAACTGTGTGTTAGGGTTATTTAATTTTAAGAAATGTTTGCGTGATGATAGAGCTTCGATGTATGGCTCTAAAATTTTCGGGACAGATGCAGGTGAGCATGATTAATCATAATCCATCAAAAGTCGATTTTGAAGAAAATGCTTGTTACAAATTAGGACTGCGATATTTGCTATACCCTTTTACTAACATCATACTTATCTCAACCCATTGTTAACATTTTGAGAAATTTGGCTTGGAAAAACAATGGCTCCCAACTTTTTCCTTGGGGCTATAACAAACATTGGATGATGCAGTAAGTTGGTATAGTCGCCAGGAAAAAAATTCAAAAACCCTACATCTAAGCCCAAATTTCTCAAAAAGGAAAATGTATTTTATATATGAAATTGTTACTGTTTGATTTTACTTTATTACTGAGGACCTGAAGTGGCTAAATACTTCTTATTAAATACATTTATGTTAATTTAAAAACAAATAGTGGTTATCTTGCGTACGGAAATTTGTTTAAGACCATATGGAAATCGTAAAAAAAACTAGAGAGTGGACTATCTTCGGCAATGCTGAAGCTTAAATACCCCCACACAGTAGAAGTTTAGAAATACCTCAACATAAAAAATTTGGTTTCAAGACCCCATTTTGAGCCATTTATAGGTGGTTTTGGAGCTTCGGACCACAACCAAAATACCTTTCTAAAATTTTCAATAAAATCCACAAAAAAAAAATTGGTCTCAAGACCCCATTTTAACCCATTTATATGTGGTTTTGGAAGCTTGACTATGTCGAAAACAGCTATGAAAAAGACTTGGAAAAGGTTGCCTTTTTTCTTCGTTATATGGGAACCACGACCAGTTTTTGTCCGATTTGGTTGATTCTCGAACTTGCTCTTACTTTTGAAGTGAAAAACATGTTCCGAAAGTTTCAAGTCGATATCTCCAAAACTGCGACCGCTATCGTGCGGACAGACGGACATGGCTAAATCGACTCCGGCGGTGATGCTGACCAAGAATATATATACTTTTCCATACCGGACACGCCTCCTTATGGGAGTACAAACGTTGTGTGAAAGTTAGTATACCCTGCCACAGTGTGTGTGGGGGTAAAATAACATCTCTGGTCTGAAAACTCGTAATTTTTTGTATTTTATTCAAAGTGAAACCTATTAGTCCTCCCAATTTCAGCTTAACTATTTATTTGCATCCAAAAACTTTATATCCCCTAGAGTAGGAGTAAATTTTCGATTTTTTCCTGAACGTTATACAATTTGTTTCATGCAAATAGTTCCGCTGTATAAAAACAAATCACTTAGTGCTTTGCGGCCAAAAGTAAATTTTATAATTTTTCCAAAAAAAAAAAATTTTAAATTCAGGATAATTTTTATTGCAAATTTTTCTTTGCTTTTGTTTGTTTTTGAACAGCGCAACTTTTTGCTGTTGTGTAACCACCAGGAAAAAAGTTCGAAAAGCCGGTAAATTTTCGAACGTCCATTGGACTCAAATTTAACTGCCATGTTATGAACTCCATCAAAATCAAAAATGATGATGATGATGCTATATGTGCAACTATAGTCCAAACATTTTGAAACACTTTTACTTTTTTAAACATTTTATTTTTATCGCTGCAAAAGACTCGTCAACTTATTTTTTCTATTTGAGGACATGTTTTTAGTATTCGGGCAGTTGTAAAAAATCTTTAAAATATGCCTTGCTTGTGTAACGGATTTTTTGTTATACTTATACTTGGTATTTTGTCAAACAAAATTTGATGTTTTGACTTTTTATTTTGATGTGGAAAATATTTTATGCGTTTTTAGTTTTCAAATACACATTGAATTAAGAAGTCTATTGTAATTTATTTTGGACTTCACACTAGTGTGTAATTCGAAAAATTGCGTCTATTTCGCGAATAATTTCTTCTTCTTCTTATGTCCTGCTGTCCCTCAGGGGACATAGGGCCTCCACGAAACGTTTCCAACGTATACGATCCTTCGCGATGAGTTTTAGCTCCTTAAATGATTTTCCTGAAGCTTGGATTTCGTAATCGAGCGTTCTTTTCCATGTGCATTTGGGTCTCCCTCGTCTTCGGCTGCCTTGCGGGTTCCATTCAAGGGCTTGTCTGCAGATCTCGTCCGGTGATTTCCGGAGAGTATGACCAATCCACTTCCATTTTCTTTGCTTAATGTCGGATGCAATTGGGATCTGTCTGCATTGGGTCCATAAATCTACATTTGAGATAGTTCTTGGCCACCAGATCTTGAGCAGGCGCCTGAGGCATTTGTTGACGAATACCTGGAGTTTGTTTGTTAGCAGGTCCGTCATCAGCCACGTCTCACAGCCATACAGAAGTACAGATTTGATGTTGGAGTTGAAAATGCGTAATTTCGTGCGAATTGAGATTGTAGATGAGTTCCAAAGTTTATTCAACCGCGCAAAGGAACCTCGGGCTTTGGATATTCTGTTAAGAACGTCTTCTGCGGCACCTCCATCAGTAGAAATTATGCTTCCCAGATAAGTGAAACTTTCAACATTGTCTATGGTGTCAGCTCCTGCGGTAAAGTTATTTTTCATGTCTGTGGCATTTATTTTGAGAGACTTGGTCTTTGCCGAGTTGATTCTAAGACCCGCTTTGCCCGACTCTTCGATGAGGTCGTCGATCTTACTTTGCATATCGGAGTGTTTGGATGATAGTAGACAGATATCGTCGGCATAATCGAGATCTTCTAGGTGGTTAGAGAGATTCCAACGAATGCCTCTCTGGGCGCCGTCCAAGGCTCTGGACAAGACATCGTCGAGCACAATCAAGAACAGGATAGGTGAGATTAGACAACCCTGACGCACACCGGAAGTAGAATTGAAAGCAGATGATATGTTGCCATTGTGTTGCACCCTGCATTTAAAACCATCGTATTGTGCGCGAATCAGACGAATGATTTTTGGGGAGATTCCTCTCAGCCGCAAAGAGTTCCATATGCATTCTCTATGTATGCTGTCGAAGGCTGTACTATAATCGATGAAAACCAGTTGCAGTGCCGTACGAAATTCGGCCGACTGCTCCACAATTATCCTCAGCGTGTTAGTTTGGTCTACGCATGAGCGATTAGGTCGAAAACCAGCCTGTTGTCTGCGGATGGCCGTGTCGAGTTTTTTGTTAATGCGACTCAGTAGGATTCTTGTGAGTAGCTTAGAAGGAACAGAAAGTAGCATAATTCCACGGTAGTTGCGACATTCGCTTAAGTCGCCCTTCTTTGGAATGGTTATTAAAACTCCTTGGAGCCAATCGTCAGGAATCCTCTCCTTTTCCCATATCTGCTCAAAGAGAGGATGCAACATTTTTGCCGTCGTTTCAGGGCAGGCTTTTAGCATTTCTGCCGTGATTTGATCGAGGCCAGCCGACTTGTTGTTCTTCAACGTCGTAATTGCTTCCACTATTTCATCAGTACCTGGCGCCTGTGACATCAAAGTTCTGCTTCTGCTGCTGGTGAAAGATGCTGGGGGAGACAAATGAGCCGTTTGAGGGGGAAGGGCGGCATTGTTAAGGGTTTCGGAAAAATGTTCTTTCCACCGTTCTAGTTGGTCTTCTGTGGAAGTTAAGAGATCACCGCGCTTGTTTTTGATCGGCCGCGTCTGACAAAATTTGGTGCCGGCGAGCTCGCGCGTAATTTCATAGAGCAGTCTCATATCCCTTACTTCAGCCGCTGCTTCCGCTCTACTTGCAAGATCTTCGTACCATGCCTGTTTGTCTCGTCTGCAAGATTTTTTAACTTCTTTTATAAGCGTGTTAAATGACCTTGCGGATTCGGCCTTTTGCGTTCTGGTTCTGGCTTCATCCCTAGCTCGTTTGGCAGACCGACTTTGTTCTACAAGAGCCCACGTATTCTCGCTCATCCAGGATTTTTTACCGGCTGGGCGGTATCCAACTATCTTTTCGCTTGCATTAAGGAAGGCGCGCTTTGCTTCGTTCCAAATCTCCTCGATGTTGTCGCTGGAGATACTGGAAGGGCAAACGAAGGAGTCTTGTAGTTCCTTAGCGAATTTGACTTTGGTTTTTTCAGATTTAAACTTCTCTAGGTCGAACTTTTTCTTAACCCTCTCTACCTTCGGGCGGGCTATAGCGGCGATTTTAAGTCTTACTGCAGCGACGAGAAGATGGTGGTCGGAGCCGATATCTGCACTTCTTTTAACGCGGACATCCAGTAAACTTCCCCTCCAGAGCCTGCTTATACAGAAGTGGTCAATCTGGTTTACCGTTCTGTTGTCAGGAGATACCCAAGTTGCTTTATGGCAGTTCCTATGGGGAAATAGGGAACCACCAATGACAAGACCGGCGTCGTTGCACGCTTCTATCAGCAGTTCGCCATTTTCGTTCCGCGTGCCAATTCCATGCTTTCCGAGAAGATGTTCTATGCCAACGTTTTCAGTGCCGACTTTGGCATTTAGATCACCCATAACGACAAGGATGTCCTTATTTGGCACGCTGTTAATGATAGACATTAGCTGGTCATAATATGCGATCTTAACATCCCTGTCGGCCTGTTCGGTAGGTGCATATGTCTGGATAATTGTGATGTTTCTCGCGCGGGAATAGAAACGACACCACATGAACCGTTCGCTTATCGGCTTCCAGTCCATCAACGATTTCGATGCCTTTTTACTTATAAGGAATCCAACGCCATCTCGGTGCACATCGTTTGGGTCTCTGCCTGAGTACAAGAACTTCAAGCCACCTGGGAGGTTGACTTCTCCAGAACCCTTCCATCTGCACTCACATAACCCCATCAGGTCGAGTTTGAATTTAAGGAACTCTTTGGCTGCCTGCTGTAGTTTGCCAGGGTCCTTCAGCGTTCGAACGTTCCATACTCCAATTAAGGTCGTAGTTTTCATCGTGGAGGTTTGGTCGTAATGGTGAATTTGTTTCGTGATGGTTTCAGTTGTAGGTGAGCTATGTCCAAATAATAATGAGTTTTGCACCTCCAAATCCGTAGTGCATGCTGCCGGAGCAGGTGGATTATCCGTTTCTAAACGAGTACCACTTGGAGAGTTGGTTTCCATCGTTTTTACACTCATTTTCATGTGGCTGTAGCGCGGGATAGACAGACCTCCAACAATTGGTTACAAGCCTAAGGTTGGACCTGGTTGGATCTGTAAATAAGTGACCAGGATCACTATGAGTGAGGCCGCCCCTAACATGGGGAAACAGACGCCTTTTGCAGCCGCTCGCTCCGAGTACAGACGCCACGATTTAACTTCGGTGGGCCTTTAAACCATGTACGACGGAGTAGCCCCGACCGAAGCTTCCTCTCTCGTTGGCCCTGACCGAACTTTCCATGGGGGTTGGGTACCTCATCTTCAGTACGGTTGCTCAGGGGGCACCATTCGTGGAGGTGAGAGTAGGAATTGAAGAACTCGATTACTGAAGATTACACACTCAGTTTCACGACTGTCTCCCATTACCCCCCGCGAATAATTGCGATTTGAATATTTACATATTGACTTTTTAATAAATTTATATCTCGGAAAGGAATAGAGATAAGTAAGAACTTTTTTTTTGAAATGACGGTAAAAGATTAGACTTGTTGGATAAATTGGTTTTGCTGTTAAAAAAATTTGGTGCGGTCAAGATTAAAACAATTTTTTAAAACAATGTCAAATTTGACCACGTTCTAGGTCTCGTTTGAAAACAAATTAGTAACCTCTTAGCATAACATAGCAATTAAAAACTTGAACGAAAATTTTTTTGTCTTACACTCCGTTACTGTGAAAAAGGAGACATAGTCCATGTTGTAGGTCATGTTAAATAAGAAAAAGTTCCATACCAGGAATTTCAAATACACCTCCAAAATCTGGGCTTTTGACCAAAAAACCGATTCTCAGAGGTACTACCTTTCTTATAACTTTAATAATGTTTCATCGAATTTTAATTTTGAACGTGCAGATTTTTAAAATATGTTTGTTTTATTAATTAATTAATAATTAAGTGGAAAGGATATAAAACACATTAAATTTATTCAAACATTAACTGTTATTGATTCTTTCGATGCAGAAAATATTTTGCATATTAATTGATGTCAAAAATGTCATTCTGCACTAATTCCACATTCAGACTCATGCGAGAGTAGAGAAGACAAATTGTACTTGTTTTTGTATTAAGAACCAGCTCCGTCAGAAAAATAAAAAATGTTTCTAATTGCAGAATCTCGAACTTAGCTTTTAAATGTTGAATCAATCTCCTATTGTACAATTCTACTGACGCCGCTGAATGCTTCACGTTCTCCGAAATAACAACAAAATTGTCGTTTTCCAAAACATTATTTTGTTTATAATACGTGACGTAGACATGTAGTGTTGCTTGCGAATTGTCCCAGTGGAATGATTGGATTGCGTCTTGAATGTGAAAGGAATAATTTTCAGAGAAGTCTAACGTTGCAATAAATTCTCCTTCACTTATTGATTCCTTGAGTTTATTGAGAAAAGAGGATTGGGCTTTGGCGACAAAATCATGTTTTAGCACAATTGGTAGATTTTCTTCGAGTTTTTGGAGAAAAGTTCCCGTTGTTTCAGTGTTAGTTTTAAAAGAACACCTGGAAAATACATCAACCTTTAGGAATATTTTAGAAAGAATTACTTTGTAACTATTACCTATCAACTGTTAGCCACTGAGTGCATGTAAATTCCGAAGTATTTTCCTGTTCAAGAATAGCTGCGATTTTTTCTATTGCATTTTCTACTCCTGGACACTCTTGACAATTCACTAAAAAACAAGCGAGTTGCTGAAATTTGGTGAGAAAAATTTTTATTTCGGGACTTTTTTTGCAAAATTCCTTGTGTAATTCCTTCAAATTCCCCAAAAGTAAACGTTTCTAGATAGATGCAAAAAATCCAATATTAATTCATTTTCTTAGTTTCGGATTCCTGTGGTTACCGATTCTTTTCTCCGGTCACCGCCGTTTTCACGAAACGATTTCATGTCTTTCATGAAATCACGCGACTCACATCATCCGACAAGTAAAAATTGTTGACCGCTTCCAAGATGTCATTGGGATTACAACAAAAATTTTGAAGCAACGAATTTTTTTAAATGATTGTTACATCGGTGACGAATGAAATTCAATTAAAAATTGAGAAAAAAAGCGAATATTGCTTTTTATAGCAAAGATTTTCATTACTCGCCAAGTAAACGGAGTGTAAGACAAAAATATTTAAAAAAATTTTCGTTCAAGTTTTTAATTGCTATGTGTGACCACATAATTTGGCATAACTTTTTTAATTTAAGAGATTACTAATTTTTTTTTTTTAATTTTTTGGGTGAGAATAGGCGCATTAACTAGGTAAATATTGTTTTCAAACGAGACCTAGAACGTGGTCAAATTTGACATTGTTTTAAAAAATTGTTTTAATCTTGACCGCACCAAATTTTTTTAACAGCAAAACCAATTTATCCAACAAGTCTAATCTTTTACCGTCATTTCAAAAAAAAGTTCTTAATTATCTCTATTCGTTTCCGAGATATAAATTTATTAAAAAGTCAATATGTAAATATTCAAATCGCGATTATTCGCGAAATAGACGGAATTTTTCGAAAATATTTTGTGGGGCAAAACTGTATTCGTACTAAGGCATTCAATCCCGAAGTGTTTTTGAAAATCCCGGGATTTCGGGATTTGAAATCACAATCCCGGGATCCCGGGATTTGTTCGGGATTTTCCAATTAAATACAATAGTTAATATAAAATTAAAGAAAAAATTGTTGCAACAATATTTTAAGTTTAATTCGACAAAGAAAACATATTTAATAAATATTACGTTAAACAAAACAAATAATATTTAAATAAATATAGTCAAACAAAAAGTAATTCTTTTTAAATTAGATTGATCGAACAAATTATTTTTTTTGCCACGTTGAATCCGAATATAATCATAAAATTCTGCATGAAATGGACATGCTAAACACGAAAAACTTACTTTCAGTAGTTTTAGTATCCTAGCGGGAACGGATACACCAATTGTTGTTTAAAACTATTAAAATTGGTGTCCATCCAAAAGTAAAACATACACAAAACCATTTATCCAATTCGTAAAGTTTTCAATATACGGTCAACAAAATAATTTTAACATATATCTTTTGTAAAAAAAAAAATTGTTTAATTTGAAAAAATTTTCTTCAGATCAATAAAAATTGTTTGTTAACCGTTATTGACAAAAATCTTGTAAATTTTTGTGTGTTTGTAGCACTAAATCTACAAAAGTGGGTTTTTTTAATTTACCAGTTAGATTGAAAGTAAATGCACGAAAGTATTTTTGTGGAAAAACGTCAAAAATATCTTAAACAATGCATAAAAATGCATTTTTGAATCCCGGGTTTCCGGGATTGAGAAAACTTCCGGGATCCCGGGATTTCGGGATCCCGGGATTGAATGCCTTAATTCGTACCTCTATCGGAAAACATCATTAACTTAAAAATCCGAGATGAAAAATTTAAAAGTTGTCCGTTTCACTTATTTTCACCCACTAGACTGATATTTATTATTGTGGAGTGGCTTAAGAAATGGTTATATGGGACCGACAATCCTACATTTTTAGAGCATTTATTTGAAAAAAGTAAAAAAATAATCAATTTAATTACAAAAAGCAACAAGTATTTTTTATGGGACCAAAAAAACATTTTAATATTATAGCAAAATTTCCCAAAACAAAAAAATGTGTACACTAAGGGTGCCTAAAAAAGTAGATATCTAATTCGCGCAAATTTTCTGTTTCCATCAAACCAAAAAACGCGGTCAGTGAAGTTTGGTGCCGATCGGATAGACCCAACATAACTTTCTCCAAATATCGCATGAGCAGGCTTACTGGAGTTCTTTTTATATATTATTTTTTAAAATCTTTTTTATCAAGTAACTTTTTAACGAGCTTCTAAGGATTAAAATCCGGTAAAATGTGTTGGAACCATAAATACATACTTTCAAGCTAAGAAATACTTTGTATATGGAAAATGAATTTTTTGAATTAATATTTATCTTTTTATATCATGATATATCATGAATATTTGTTTCTATAAAGTATTTTTTAACTTAAAAATATGTATTTATGGTTACAACACATTTCAACCGATTTGAATTCTTAGCAGCTCGTTGGAAAGCTACTTGAATTTAATAACCAATAAGAAAAAAAATGTTTTATAATACGAATTTTAGTAGGTTTACTCATGTGATATTTGGAGAAACATCAATATTTTCCTATATAAAGTTAAGTTGGGTCTATCAAAAGTGGTCTGATCGGCACCAAACTTCACTGAAACAGAAAATGTGCGGGAATGAGATATCTATTTTTTTGGGCACCCTTAGTGTACACATAAAATTCCCCTTTTTCCAATAGCTGTGGGACATTTTAAATCGACTGAAGAATGTTTAAAACGTCAAAGTGACATTTAGACGCAACGACAGACAGAGACAAAACGACAATACGCTAGAATATGTAGACGGTTGTCGGCAGCAACAACATGTGAGAATCGAGGGTGAGATGGCGGGTGCCGATGTGACGAACGACGGAAGACACATACAATTACAACAGCCCGTCGGACGACCCACAGATAAATGCGACAAACGACGGCGACAGTGGCAAAGCCGAAGTGAAAAATCTGGCAAAGTGCTGAAATTTCATTAAAAAATTTGACTTAATTGTTTTCATCGAAAAGGAACACTTGCAATTCAAGAAAAATGGTAAGTTTACTTCGTCTATATGAAAGTGTAAATGCAGTATTGGCATTCGAAGTTACCCAACTAGTAATATTTGTCCAGCAAAGAAACATTGTACTAGTCTATGCCTATGAGCGCAGATAAAAAATACAAGTTGGAATTAAACGTCGGTGTTACTGACTATGTTCGATACACTACAGCATTTCGTAGTTTAATATGTTTTCTGAAGTTACCAAGCCCAAGAACTTTATCTAGCGCAGACACGAAACCACATTTCTATGGTCTGAGCTATGGTCTATAACTTTTAGATTATAGTGTAAAAACTTTGAGTTTTAATAATTGAATTTGAACCACAACTTTGACTCCCAAATAATCTTATTGGGAATTTTAATTTCGTTTGATTTCTATTTGGTAATTTTTTTTTACAATTTTAACATTTTTACTAGTTTTGTTCGGGTGCATACTAAGGACAATCTGAAACTAAAGATATTAAAAACGCAGTTGTCTTATTATTCTTAGATAATTTCAAGTTAAATGCACCATATATTCTGGCTTAGAAAACTTATTTTGATCATTATAAACATATGCCAAAACTATTGCTGACTAACTGTAGTAATTCAAAAGATGACTATATCGCTGTTGTGCACAAACGGAGAACCCGACGAAAGTTCTTCAACATGTAAATAATAACAGTTTTGTAATTACTCGCACTAAACTATACGAATTCGAAGTATACTTGCTTTAACATTAAACCACTTAACTCCTATTTCTATGTATGTTTAATCAAAAAAAGCATTTTTGTGTGAAAAATCCACCTCTCGTCTCTTTTCGTTTCTTAATTTCAAGGTTTTCAATATTTTATTCAAGGATCGTGTTACAAAGCCACAGAAGAAGATGTTGATTACTCTGCTGCGTGAAACCAAGTATATGGAGGGGAAGAAGGAGAAGGAGTGGTACTGGGAGAAGATACAGGCTGCTCTAAATACAATCGGTCCAAAAAAAACGATAATTCAATGGAAGAAGGTAAATATTTGATGTTTCCAATTATCCATAATTAAAGTTAAACATTTTTTAATAGATCTACTTTACATTAAGGGCGTTCACTTGCTGCTAAATAGTTAAAGTTAACATGTAGCTACTGCTTATAAGTCTGACAGATTCATCAATTTAAGTAGCATGCAAATCCATTTTATTAAAAAATGCTTTTACAAAAAGACAACGAACGGGCTAGACTGTCTAGTTAAAAGAGATGAGTTATTTATGGTGCCCGAACCTTTCGTCGGCTTACGAATGTGGGTTTATAGCAGATGTATAAAGTAAGGGCGTGTCGGGTAAACTGGCACTTTTTGGACATTTACAAAGTACTCGTTTTATGAAGATGACCTTGTATAAGGCCAAATACCAAATCTTTAAAATGGCACCTTGGGTTTCTCGATATTCCAACCCGGCCTTAACAGACAAAATACGAAACTAGTCCCAGAATACCGACACTGCCTCACTCAAATTTAAAATCGGGATTTCCCAACAATACTGTTAAAAACCAGCATCTTAACATAGGCCAATGTAATTTTAATAAAATTTACAACGGATTTTAGATTTTTGCAAGATCATTAAGATTATTAAAAAAGTAGCAGTCGAGTGCCCGATAACGTGGTCTCTTCAACGTCAGGATCTTTGCAACTCCTGGTCATCTGAACATCGACTTTTTATACCCTGCACAGAAGTGTCCAAGTGTATATTGTTTTACTCACACCGTTTGTAACGCCCAAAGGGAGCCGATTTTTTTAACCTAAAAATTTGTTCCATACTTTATAGAGCCAAAAAAAAAGAAAGTGACAAAATTTGAATAATTACGATGTTATTGTGCAACTTTGTCGCGAAATGACAGGCAGGTACACTAAACAACGAAATGATTGAACTATTAATTTAAAATGTTGACACTTTCTGCTTTTTTGTCACCAAAAAGTATGCAACAAATTTTGTATGTCATTATAATCCGAGCCCTGCTGATCACAATATGTCGAGATGGATGTTTTAAAATGAAAACTTTCCAAATTTAATTTATTGAACAAAAAATAAATTGGGCATTGGGCAAAATCAAGAAAGTGACTTGGTTTTTCCATATTATGAAAAGGTGGTTTAAATTTCATATTAACGGTCATTTTCATAATTTAATGACATCAATTGGTAGCAGCTACATAAAAAAATATCCATAGTCAAATTAAATTCCAACTTAACTTTAGTACCCTACTTAGATGCCAGATTATACTGATAAAACTTACCGTAGGAACAGAATTGGCGCGTTCGGCGTAAAAGCGTAAATGTACTAATCCAAGCAAATGATTGAAGTTTAAAAATGTAAATAAAGAAAAACAAGCACGAAAATAAAATATTTATTTCTTTAATTGCTTCACGCTTGAAAAAAATTGATTATAACTTCAACTAAATGATAAAATTCGTGGTTTCCATACGCCGCAATTGTGTGCATGGCGGGCGTATTTTCATATTTTGACAGCGATTTTACGCTGATGCGCCATACGCTTTTACGCCGAACGCGCCAATTCTGTTCCTACAATTAGAAAACTGCATTTAAAATTTTGGAAAAAATGATGTCAAACGGGTTTTTTGGCCGCATATGATCCTCTGTGCGTTGTAAAGATTTATTAGGAACTTTAAAATATAAAACTTGGATCTAAGAAAAACGAACGTTCAAAATTACCAAAATGAGTGCCATATACAAAAACAAGGAATTGCTATGTTCGTAACTTTTCAAAGACGGAATACTTAAAACCAAAAGAAAAAGTAAAGAAACAAAAATGCAGAGAACCTAAAAATTACCTTCTAAACGATTGATGCTACCTATCATAGAAAGGATTCCAAATAAAACAAGCATATTCTAATTTTGAACTTACAAAAGGACTCTTCAGTAGCTTAAGCATCTGCGAACCAATTCATTTATTCGTATCACAATGAGTCATTTCTAACGACTTACGCACGACCTAGTGTCTGGTGAACTGTGATGGATCTATGTTTTGCTCACAGTTATCAACGCCAAAAGTTACGCCCCTTGAGCCCAACCCTTTCCGGTTAATGTTTTCCGGCATTAACTATGTTGAGAAAGTGCAAACGCTAAATAGCTGACTCTATTATTATTAATTATTTATTATTTACGGAATCAAATGTTTTTCCAGGTTTTTTTTGTAATAATTTGATTTCAGCACCATATAATCTAGGTAAAATCTGCATTTTTTCAAACTTATTAATTTCAACAAGATTTGTTTACAAATTAGCTATATGTATATTATTTTTATTTCAATTTAAGTGTTGGCGGGACATGCGGTTGACTACACGTAAAAAACTCGCTGAACTTAAACGCTGTCAGTTAGCAGGCGGCTCACCTCCGCCAGGTATTGAACTTAACCAAGAAGATAACGACATTATTGATATTGTCGGCACTGAGTATTTCTACGAAGAAATGAACGGCGAATTAAAGCCAGAAAATTTCATGTCCGGTTTCGATTATGTACCCGAACATTTTTGTGACGCCATACTAACAGCAGCTGCTGTTTCCAGTGGACAGCAACATCACATGCACCATCAGAAAGAGCAGCAGCAACATTCTGGGCAGCAGCAACAACAAGATCACCACACAAATGATGGTGAGACAAATGACGCGCCCGGTTCATCGAATCACACCGACACACACGGAGGCTCTTTTCAAACACCAGGAGTGACGCAAATGCAGTCACATAACGGAGATCATACCGCAGCCGGTTCCAGTTCGTCGCAGCAGCATAGTGCCATGCCCCAACATCCGGCATTTCACAATGGACTGCATCCGCATTTACTGCGCCGTCAGCAACATGCAGCAGCAGCGATGCAACGTGAGACCGCCTTTGAAGAGAAGCTGCTACAGTTTATGCAGGATGCCTTTCCAAAAAAGAGCAAGAAGCGAAAGAGTCGTGATCCCGACAAACTTTTCCTTCTCTCTCTATATGAGGAGATTAAACGTGTGCCCGCGGAAATTAGGCTCGACGTCAAATCCGAGCTGATTCAGGTTCTGAAAAAGTACCAAAAGAAGTCGCCCATCAAGCAGGAAAAAACGCATTCACATTCGCAGCCATCTTCATCGTCCACATCGAAGCAGAACTCGTCTTCGAATGAAAAAATTCAGCTTCCACAGCACACGCAACTGTCACACAGCATGTATCAGCTGCAAAAGAAGTACGATAAGAGCGAAAAGGAGCCCTCCCCACAATCGCAGGTAGAGCGGGTCCAACAGCATTCACGTGATTCTACCAGCTCGGCACCCACTGTCGCACTTCACGCAACACAGCAGATACCTCATACGCTTTTTCAACTACAAAAGAAGTACGAGGAAAGTGCCGAGAAAGTTCACCAACAGAACGAGCAACGGAAGCATGTAGAGACCGCTCATCAGCAACAGCATACCACTCACCAGCAGCCTCCACCGCCACCGTCGAACGACCAACATCTGCACCACCCACAAATGTCTCATGGCATTATGTTTCCGCTGCCGCAGATTCGAAATGAACAGCCCACGAACCAGCAGCATCATTCACATAATCCCCACCAGCAGCAAGCGCAACAACATCCTCATCAGCAACAGCACCACCCACCCACGATCTTTGGCACCGCGACAGCCACCGCTTCAATGAGTACAGATCGTCCCGCTATGACGTATGAGAACGTCGGGTGAATGTTGAGCCGCTTATGGGAGGCTGCAATGGAGGCACGCATCCCGATGGCCGATGGCTTCCATGGATAGTGTCGGTTACTAGTTTGGGTACATGTAGCAAAGCTATATACTTACAATTTAGATTACGGTTAATCGAAATAACATATACTGAAAAACCACTAAAATTAATCCATATTTATTTTTGAATATTTTAAAGAATCAAAAAATAAAGAAATGATCGAGTTAATGAATTGTATTATGTTTAGATGTCATAGAATTTTCGATTATGATCAAGTAATCAAATAGTTTGATTAATACCTACAATATGCAACTTTATTGTTAATTAAAAAAATATTTATAACATATTCACAGCTGCTAGCTTTATTTATTCTGAATATAGCAGTCAAAACGTTTAAATTGAGACAAAGATAATGAAATTATGTAATATTTGCCATGACCCTTCTTTGTCAGACTGATTAGAAGCTGTTATTAAATAAAATATTGCAATATTTGTACAAATATTTGAAACACAACTGCAATGAATGTTGTTCTCAAAAGCTAATAGCGATTATAGCATATTATAATACAAATCATCTGTTTTTATTCTATGATATGTTTTGATAGGTTACATTTTTCCATTCAAATGGTCGTTTGAATATTTAAAAAGATATAGTTAATTTGGGGTCGCTGATCTTAAATATGGTGTCCATTTTAATGTAACTCAACTCAGGGGTGGAATCGTGTAACTCGACCACGATTCACGTTTTCGCTGATAGTTGAAAACGTGATCAGCGGCTCGATTCTCAAAGTTTGCTTCACGTAACTTTACTATCGATTCTCGTTTTACTTTTATCCAAAAACACTTTCCGAACCCTTCCGCTATTTTATCCGGTGTGAAAAAGCACTTTCCGAACACTTCGCAATTGTGAACAATTAAAATTGTAAAATTTTGTGTGTTTTAATTCAATGATTACAAGATATTTCCTTTTCGACGAAAGCGATGAGGCAGATAACATTGCCAGGCAGCGAAGGATACTAACGGATGCTTCAAGTCCATGTTGCACTATCATCCAGTATGGCCGAAAGAATTGCTCATTCATTAGCATACTGCCTTCGAAGTGGAACAGGAAGGCTCAACAACCGCTCCTGCGCAGAACGTTCAACATTATGCACTCCAGCCAACTGCGCATAGCAGGCAACTTGTTCCATTATTTTTGTTTTTGTTCTTTCCCATGTTCAGTGTTTTGCAATGAATTTTTTTAATTCCACGAATGCTTCTCCATGAACTCGATCATTACTTTTATTCGCGTTTGATTACTTTGTTGAACCCTAAAAAATAATTTTATTGAGTCAAAGTTCAAAAATAAATATAATTTACAACTTATATCTTGAATTTTTTGGAGCAATCACTTTTTTGGCTTGGAAACTTCTTAAAACAAGTGAAAACGACATGTAAAGTGATGTCGTGCGCTGCAATCGAGAATTGAAACGTTTTCGAACGAGAATTGGTTTACGTGAAGCAAAAACGATGTGAAGAACCTCGTTTTCGTTGAATATCGAGGTATACGATTGCGCCCCAGATCGGTTGTCATAATGGCACCAAGGTTGCATTTCGTCATCGAACGATGGCATTGCGGACCACATCATCGGTTGCCAAAATGCTACCATGGCCTTAATATCAGCGACACAGAATTTACTTATATATGAAGTGTTAACACAATCAGAGCACTTAAACTTTTGCGAATCAAAACTGAATTATGATGTGCCGGTTAAAATCCACATCACTTCCGTATTTTCAAACTTGATTTTGCTCCTTTATATCTTAGATAGAAAAGATAATCAGTGCTGTTCTGCAACCCGAGTCGCAATTGTTTATGCATGAAGTGTGAAAACGATATCAGGATATTTCCTATAGGATGCACCGTTTACGAGATAAACGTAGAAACGCGTTTCTCCTTATGGCATCTGAAGCACAACCTCTAGAGTCCCGCCATTTTTGAATTAAGTTTAGGACAGCTATATAGATGATAGAATGACTGGACTTTAAACACTTATTTAATTGTTTTGTTTGTTTAGGCAGAGCTTTAATGCAGATTTCAAACTTTCCATTTTGCTCCTAAAACACAAAATTTGACGTCCATTGGTGGCCATTTACCATACTTTGATTTTCGCATACAGTTGCGTAGTTCTAGCAACAAAATTCGCATTTTCAAAAAGCCTTTGTCAGTCTAGTGTAGATAGGCTATTTTGGGCAAGATAATTGATTTATTGTTCAGTGAAAAAATTTAGTTTTAGTTTTGATATCCTGTTGAAAATCTAACCATTTGTTTCAAACTATAAAGTAGTAATTTAGTAGTCAGTAATGACTAAAGTCACTATTTCCTTTGTTACGAACCAACTATTCTAACATGGGAGTCCTAGGCAGTAATTAGTTGAATTTAAACTTCACAAACATTTTATTCGAATTTTTTTCTCTCATTTCTATGCTGCGAATTTTTACAACAACAAGTAAGTTATATGCATTTCATTACCCACTACGGCAGATTATCAGTAACCTTTTCTCACTGGTACGAAAACAAAATACTCGTTGTCGTAGACAATATTAAAATAATAGGGCGATTCTTTTAAAGTGGGAGACCCCTCTGAAACGATTCAGTTGTGCAGATGAGCAGTCAAAATATATGAAATTTGACAGTTCTTTTAAGCAACTGCGCGTTTTCAAGGGGTTTCCCACTTTAAATGAATACCCTTAATATAATACTTTAAACAGTTTGGCGACAGTTTGGATCACCTAGTAGCTTCTTGTATTAAATCTGAGCGGAATAGCTCGGCTTATACTGGGGCCGGTTCGATTTCGCCGATACTCGACCAAAAATATGAAAATTTTCGATAGTTGAAATCGACACCTTTTGATGTTTCGATTACTTAATTTTCGATGTGTCCACACGATAGCAAATCGACTTTTGTTTTATCGGCTTAGGCCCCTGTGCTTCTATACAACAAAAACAAATTGTGTACGAGTAGAAATAGTCAATTTTCATTGAACTGCAATAAAAAAAAATATACACACGTCATAGTACGAACAATTGCTTCGGCTTGTGTTGTTGTATATATAGTACTTTAAACAAAGAATATCGTAGCAGAGAGAAAAGGGTTACCGATGATCTGCCGTAGTGTGTAGTGAAATGCATATAACTTACTTTCTGTCTGCTGGCATACAATTTGTTGTTGTAAAAATTCGCAGCCTAATAAATTTATGTTGCACTGAGCTTGAACCCGACTATACACAATAAGGGAGTTCACAAAGGACTCATGTTGGTCATAAATCATATTGTTGTAAAAAAAATATATAAAAGTCATACAAATTTTGTTGCTTTTGTCCATACAAAAAATTTTAGGATCAAAAACTCTGCAACCTGTGTTTTAGAAGGTTTTATTGAATCAGCTGTCAAATTTATTTTTTTTGTGCACTCAAAAATGTAAATTCTTTACTTTTTTTTTGCGATCAGCTTTAATTTTCCTTGCTTTATTTTTGCAATCAGCTGATTAATGTAGAAAAAACACATTGAAATATGACAGGGTGCTCACAAATGTCATATTTTTTCAAATATGATTATACGCCGTAGGACTTTATGAGACCTTTGTGAACTCCCTTAATATTCATTTACTAAGAACTCGTTAAATGAGTCGTCAAAAATCAAAAGCGTTTATCTGCACCCCCCACCCAGAAAAAAGAGAAAATTAGATATCATTATATTAACCGCGAAAAATTAATGCAAAGAATTTATACTTCAAGGTGTTTTATCTGTAGGTTTATTTAAATAAACCTTTCCTGTACATTCTTGTGATTCATGCTGCACCTATTGCGTATTTTTCAGTTGCTTCTTTTGTGGTTTCTCTTCGATGTCACGTGCGTTTGGATCGTTCAGGAATTGCATTTCCTTTTGAACATCATCGCTTGTAGATCTACTATTCCAGCTTTGCAATCGGGAATCAGCGAACAGAACATACAGGACACCACTCCCGATCAACATAGCTGCACTAATGAGAAAAACGTTTTTCCACGATTCGAAGGTTTGCTGTTGAAATTAAATGTCAGCATAGTTGAACCAAACTAGAATGGAACTGTAAACTTACCGATCCCAATGTCAAAACACCGACAATATACGGTGAGATAAATCCAGGCAATACTCCAATCATGCCACTTATGCCCAGTACGATGCCAGCGTAGTTCGGTGCAATGTCCACGATCGAAGCCAATGGACCCGACGAAACGGCGCCATGAAACATTGTGGCCGCTGTTAGGAAGACGATGGCAGCAGTGGAATCGTGACCAAAATAGGCCAATGCCAAAACAGCCACCCCTTTGATTATACAGCCTAGAATGAATAAAATTTAAAAATAGCTCATTTAACGAATCTTCTGGCCAGTAGCTACTCACAAAATGCAGTGGCCAATTTGCGCAAATTGGTGCAGCTCATTTTATTCGTGCGTAGCAAATAGTCCGCCAATATGGAAAATACATAAGCGAAGAACATGCGCATGAAATGGGGCAAACCGGACAAAAGACCAGTCTAAAAGTACAAAATGGCAATTTAAATAGCTTTTGAAACTCGTAGCTGTGAGTTACATACCGCTCTAATATTCCAGTTGTGGACGACTCTAAAGTATGTGGGTGCCTGCGTCATCAAGGTGAAAAGTCCCCAGATGCCACCAAACTGCGCAATAACGTTCATCCAAACGGGCTGCGAAGTTAATATGGCACGCCATGGTGTAGGTCCTAAGTTTGTATTTTGCACAGATGCCCCCAACGACTTTTCGATGTAGCTCACCTCCGAAGCATTGATGCGTGGATGCTCCGCCGGACTGTCATAGACAAAGAAAAGCCAACTGATCCACCACATGGTGCCGAAAATGCCACAGATATGATAGACCCATTCCCACGAGCTCCAATGCATGACATAACCGAATAGAGGATAAAACACTGCGATGCCAACTGAACTGCCCAAATAGGCTGTTACGAATTTACTGCGCTCATTCGGTGGAATCCATTTAGCTGTGAGAACGTGCATTGCTGGCCAAGCCAAACCCTGTATGCAATGAACCATGATATTACGATGATTAAATGAAATCACAAAAACCACCCTACCGTAATTAGACCCTGAAGAATTCTTAGCCATATTAAAGCTCTGTAATCCCAATACGAAACAATCGGTATTAAAAAGCACATCCAGCAGCCAATCGCATTCGATAGGCCAAATACTAGTTTGGTACCGTACTTTTTTGCCAAAATTCCGCCTGGTATTTGAAGAATCCAATGGGCCCAAAAAAATGAGCCTAAAACTAGGCCTTGCTGGTATTCATTCCAGTTAAAACCTTCAGATTCAAACTCGACCTGTGGGTAATAGAATCAGTGAGTCAGTTTCAGTCGATCAAAGCAATACTATATGTATATACCCTACACCTACTGGGTAAAAAAAGTTTCAGACTATTTCGACAAATTGGATACACCTAGTCGGCGACCCTAAAACTAACAATAGCTAACACTGAAAACAAAAATGTTCTTCTCAGAACTTATTTAGACATGACACTGTAGAATTCAAATAAAAAAGAGTAAAAACAAATTTTATTTTTTCTTTCTAATTTTTTCCTTTTTTAAAAACTTGTTTGCAATCATTTCCCCCTTATAACGAACGCGAACCTATATACCAAATTCGGGGCTTGTAGCTTGAATACGAAAGTTATTCTATTCTTACCCGCATATCCTCTAGAAGCATGCAAGTGGTTCTGGAGCCATGTCAAAAATCCGTTTCTAAACATTTCAAGTCGAATGCAGCAATAAAACCATTTTAAAAAGCATTAAAAAATGTTTGCTTTTTGTTGTCGTTTTTTATGGGTCCGATTGAGCTGATTCTCGAACTTGATCTCAGTTTTGAGGAGTAAAATATGTACCTAAAGTTTCAGTCTCCAAAACTGGGACCACTCTCGTGAGGACGGACGGACATGTTTTTGTTGCTTCCTTATGGGCGTTACAAACGTTGTATCAAAGTTAATATACCCTGCCAGAGTAGTGTGTGGAGGTATAAAAATCAGGGGCAGTATTCGGGACTGGTTGGCACCCTGCCGAGGGACCCGAAGCAACACCACCATGGCTCGGGGAAACCCGATGTTCCAATGGTCGCTGAGGGGAGCAAGGCAGGTAGTGCTGGAAACGAGGGGAAGACCGTCAAGCAGAGGCTGAACGCCAAACGGTTGATACGACGGATGAAGAAGCGCGACCCGAATTCCTACACGGAAAGGGAACGCCAGATGCTAACGGCGGCGGAAGATACGGTGAAGGCACCCATATCGCGCGTGTCTGTACCTTCGGGGGCCAGCATGAGGTTACTTGCTGCGAGGAATGGAGGCCCTTTGCCCCCGACCTCAGCGGCGGGTAAACTCAGGTGGACCACTACTGCTCCAGAGAAATCGGGCGCAGTGGCGGGAACTCCAAAAAGGGGCATGCACGACGATACGGTGTCGCCGCCGGTGGCCTGCAACAAAAAGCGAAGAACCGTTGCAGACGTCGTACAGGACGGTCTTAGGGTTGCTGTGGTTGACTACGGGAACCCCGAACGTCGACTGACAGAGGACCAGTGGCAGCTGATAGAGCTCAGAATCCTTGAGGGTGTGAATGATGCTATCCTGAAGAAGGCGAAGCATATCCCTCTCTTTGGCCAGCTGACCACAATCAAGGGTTTTAAGATGCTTCAGTGTGATGATGCGGACACGCTGAAATGGCTCGAGGCATTTGTCGCCAACACAACTGCACCGTGGGCTCATGCCGACCTGCGCGTCGCCGACAAAAATGCGATCCTGGACTTCGCAAGACAGAAATTCAAACTGATGATCCCGGGACCACATCTTTCAAGGGAACGTATTGAACGCAACCTACGCCACCTGAACCCTGAGCTGAAAAGCCTTGAATGGGAGATCGTGGAGGCTGCTGAGCGAACGGAGGCGGGAACAGAGGTGGTGGTACTCGTTAGCCACAAGTCGATGCCGCTTCTACGGAAGTGCAACTTCAAGGTGCGCATAGGGGTCACCCGATGCAAACTGAGGCCAGTTGTGGAGCCACCCAGAAAAGTAAGTACAATGCCACTACTGCCATGAAGCTAATACAAATTAATCTTCATCACAGCAAAGCGGCTAGCGCAAATCTTGTTTCGCTAATGGCGAGCAAGAACGTGGACGTCGCCCTTATACAGGAACCTTGGTTACTCCGAGGTAACATATGCGGGCTTGCGGACAAAGGTTTGACCACATACAACGTCAAACCATTAAACAGTGAGACTAAAATCAGAACCTGCATAGTAGCTAGGAGACAAATCAACGTATATCTCCTTCCTTCTTTTAGCACCCCTGATCAGACGGCAGTAATGCGCGAAAGGCGCGGGTCTCCTTCCCTCGTCATCGCCTCTATATATATGCCGTACGACTCAGTGAATCCACCGCCGTCGAATGACACCAACTCACTGATCGTGAGGGCCGAGCAGGAAGGATGGGACATTCTCATCGGCTGTGACGCCAATGCACACCATGTTCAGTGGAGTAGCAGTGACACAAATGTACGGGGTGAGTCTTTATTTGAATATATAATCAAAAAGAATCTGATTATTGCGAACAAGGGCAGAGAGTCCACCTTTACTACTAGAAATAGAAGGGAGGTACTTGACATAACATTAGCGAATAATTCGGACTCTATATCTATAAACCAGTGGATGGTCTCCCCTGAGGCCTCGTTCTCTGATCATAGAATAATAGAATTCGAAATAGATATACCAAAGAATACATTACCCCCATATAGAAACCCAAGAAAGGCGGACTGGGACTCTTTTGTAAGTGAGGTAGGGAATGGAATACATACACTGCAGGTGCAAAATCTGACATCAGCGCATGAGATAGACAATTCGGCCAGGTCGCTAGGGCTTCTCCATAGTACGGCGTATTGTAAGGCATGTCCGTTAAGGACAGCCAAGGTAAAGAAATCAGCACCGTGGTGGACAGAGGAGCTTAGGGTCTTAAGAAGCGCCGCACGCAAGCTCTTTAATAAGGCTATGAGAACCAATGTATCCACTGACTGGGACGACTACAAAACGAGTACAAGGAAATTCAAAACCGCTACAAGGAACGCCAAGAGAACGTCTTGGCAGGATTTCTGTAGTACTTTGGAAAATGCCTCTGACTCAGCGAGGCTAAGAAAACTTCTCTCGAAAGCACCAGCTATACCTGGATTCCTCAAGCGAAGCGATGGGCGATGGACCGAATCGTGCTCTGAGACTCTACAGCTTCTGCTGGAAATGCATTTCCCAGGTTGTGATATTAATCAGGAAGATGCGGACGCGAGTAGAACAGCGACCACAAGTAATGGTATACCTGAAGGTTTAGTTACTGAGGAAAAGATAAACTGCCCGATTGACTCTTTTTCGCCCTATAAATCTCCTGGTAGTGACGGGATACTCCCGATAATGCTGCAGAAGACCAAGAATATTATAACACCAATTCTTAAGGAATTGTTCTTGAGCAGCCTTAAGCTCGGGCACATCCCAGCAATTTGGCGGCAAGTTAATGTTATTTTTATTCCTAAGGCGGGCAAAGCCAGCCACACACTAGCGAAGGATTTTAGGCCCATCAGCCTGACGTCTTTCGTACTGAAGACCTTCGAAAAACTCATAGACTTTTATATTCGTAGCAGGCTGAGACCTTGTGACATATCCTCGGCACAGCATGCATACACGAAAGGGAGGGGTGTGGAAACGGCGCTGCATTGCGTCGTCAGCACCATTGAAAAGAATCTTTCTTATAAAGAGTACACTTTAGCTGCATTCCTAGACATTGAGGGCGCATTCAACAATGTCAACGTAAGTGCGGTTAGTAGGGCGCTAACACACGCGAATATCGAGCCTGCCCTAACAGACTGGATCGTTAGTATGTTAAGCCAGCGGAAAATTCGGAACGGAACTTGGGAACACGAACCTGGAGGCGACTGCCTCTCGGGGTACCCCACAGGGCGGTGTCATCTCACCACTTCTGTGGAACTTGGTACTAAATGAAATACTGATTGAATTTGAGAAGAGTGGGATAAAGGTGACCGCATACGCGGACGATGTTGTACTACTAGCAACGGGTAAATTCCTTCCGACCATTAGCGATATACTAGAAGTTGCACTGAAGCAATTGAGCGACTGGACTAAGAAAAGTGGACTGGACCCAAAAAACCGAACTTGTCCTATTCACAAACAAACGAACGATTCCACAATTCAGACCACCATCTATAGAGGGGATCCCTCTCAGAGTCTCAGAAAGCGCCCGCTATCTGGGTCTCGTTTTAGACAGGAAACTGAACTGGAAATTAAACATAGAAGAAAGGGTTAGGAAAGCGTCAATTGCCTTTTACACCTGTAGTAAAATTTTTGGACGAAGGTGGGGCCCACTCCCCAAAATCATCTCATGGATGTATACAGCCATCGTTAGACCAATACTGACCTACGGTTGTCTCGTGTGGTGGAAATCAGCCAGCAAGACCACTAATCTGAAAGCAATGACAATAATACAAAGAATAGCATGTATAGGAATATCTAGTGCGATGAAATCTTCACCGACGGCAGGACTCGAGACAATTCTTAATTTTCTGCCTCTAGACCTATATACACAAGAATATGCAGCAAAAAGTGCCTTAAGAATAAGCCAGACTGAAACCTGGCATAAAAACTCGACGGGGCACTCAGACATAATGCAACAACATCTTGGGAACGACATCAGCTCTGACTACCTGCTGCCATACCCAGACTTCAATATTCCCTTCTCCAGTCACTTTCCCACCAGTAAAGAGTGGGAGGGAAATGACCTATCAAGAAACGTACCCATATCAGTCTTCACTGATGGGTCCAAAATGAACATTGGTACCGGTGCGGGTTACACCTTCGAAAAACTAGGGATCACGGGATACATCCGTCTGCCAGACAACAGCAGTGTCTTCCAAGCGGAGATACTGGCAGTGGCGGAGGCGGCCAAGGCGACCTCAATGGTGGAGATACCACACGATGATATCACCTTTTTCATTGATAGCCAGGCAGCAATAAAAGCATTATCTGCCGTCTACATCAAGTCAAAGCTTGTCAGGCGCTGTCGCGAAGAGCTGCAGGTTCTTGGCTCACAGCATCGCGTTAGGCTCTGCTGGGTGCCGGGGCATGAGGGAATACCTGGAAATGAAGCAGCCGACGAATTGGCTCGGAAAGGGTCGGCAATTAGTGCTGACCTAGTGGACCGTTCTGTAAAAATCCCACTCTGTAGTATTAGGGAACGACTAGAAAAACAGTTTGCGAGGCAGGCCAACATCAGTTGGAGACAACTCTCCACCTGTGAGACCTCTCGCAAACTGCGTAATGAAGGACGTACGGTCAAGCTCCTGCAGTTTGATAGGAAATCCATATCTGTCCTCATGGGCACATTAACGGGTCACAACCTGTTAGGAGCTCATGCTAGGAGACTTGGTCTTACCCAAAATGACGTTTGTAGGGGCTGTGGGGACGAGGAAGTCGAGGAAGATACCCACCACTTCCTCTGTCGATGTCCAAGTCTATAACATCTCAGGCGTCGAACCCTTGGGGAATACTTTTTCGATGACCTGGCGGAGTTATCTGATAAACCCCTTCGTGATATGCTCGCCTTTGTAAGAAATTCTGGGTGGTTGGACTACCAACTTATGGTTTGACGAGTGTGGGCCTATCCCACCTCTTAAAGTACGGGCATCACAATGGGTCAACTTTTTTGGCCTAAGTGTGATGGCACTGGAGTATTTATGCTCCAATGGTGCCATCTACCCTCTAACCTAACCTATAAAAATCCAATAAGAAACAGCAACTGTCTGGGTTTTGTTTAGAAAAGCCAGGTGGATATTATACTAGATTATTTAATCGATACTGGCAAAACTTAATCAACTCAGTAGGTGATACTTCAATACAAACGTGAACTGACAAACTTGAAAAGCAACGGGAATTTTATAAATGCAAAAATGGTTGTACTTTGGAGTGAGGGTCCAACTTACATTTGTCCAGTTTAGAAAATGTCTCTCTAATGTATATTTTTCACTGCTTAAAGTTTTATGTGTACTATCAGTGCTGTCGCTGTAATTGGCATTTCCAGTCTCGCCGGTAATATGGACATCAATGCTGGAATTTATCGGTAATGGGAGGCTATCTTTGGCTGCAATCATTTCGACAATTGTGATATTTAAATTGATGCGGATCATATAGTTCACAGCGAATCCAATAAATACCAGGTACCAGAGTACCGACCGAGCTTGTACTAAGGGATAAGAGAATACAAATTAATACTAATTAATAAATTTTTGCTAAGTAAAATACATTTATGGTTTTCATTTAAACTTGTAATAAATCCGTAAGCATTGAGAACCTTCTGAATTTCCATACCTATTTTGTAAAAATTTGTATCGGAGAATTTTACATCATTCCCGAACCAATTTTGAGGTGTAAATTAATATGTGAATCTGTCCGCGTGAATAAGGGCTGCTTTGCGCCACCACTGCACACACCTAGTTTTGTAAATGTTTTACAATTTAGAGAGCTAGCTTTGATGCATGATGAATTGAATACGTTTTCTTGCGCCGGGTTCAGCTAACACGACTTTACAGTCTTTGGCCCATATTCATAGTAAAATTAAGTTCCAATTTAACTTTAGTACTCTACTAAATTTACAGCTACTAAGCAGCTACTAAGTTATTAGCCACTAAATATGATTATGAATTTGCTTACAAAATTAAATTATTTGCATAATAATAGACTTTTTTTGTAGAAGTTGTAGAAAACATAAAAAAGAAACAGTCCGAACAATGTTAAAGCCTATTCAAGCTATTTCAAAATTTGCCACATTTTTCATCAGCGACTCATTTGGGGCTCTATTACAGTTCGCAACTCAACTCAGTTCGGCTGCCATTTTGCCACCATGGTTGCATTTCGGCAACCGATGTGCATCCATGGTGGCAACATGGCAACCGAACTGCGTTGAGTTGCGAACCGTAATAGGGCCCCTAGTTGACTGCCGGCCGTGTCGTACTATATATGTGCGATCGCATATGCGGAAAGTTACTTCTGAGTTGACGGACATTTCTTGCAAGTTACATATATTGAAAATGTAAACAATTCATTGGTTCAGAATTTGCTTGTGATTTCAATGAAAAACACATAATTTTGTTCACATTGTTCTTCTCTACTGAAGCAGTCTTTGAGTACAACAACAGCACCGAAAATAAAGATATTTACCTTTCAAAAATAAAAAAAAATATCCTATTCGCTTACTTGGCACAAATAGGATGCTTTAAAAAAAATTATGAAAATCGGTTGGCTAGTTTTTGCTCCTATCCGTTACAACCGAATTGGCGTTTCAATTTTATAAATAGTAAAGATAAAGATAAGGATGTTGCAAAACAAGATTTTCACTAAAAAATACAAACTCCTTCTATCACCAAAAAAACATAAATCCAAAGTTTAGACCGCTAAATGGGCTAAATCAACTCAGATGGTGATTAAGAATGTATATACTTTTCCTTACCTAGCACTCCTCCTTGTCATCGTTACAGTAGGGATGGGCGATATATCGGTTGAAACCATTGAAATAGATATTTGTAAGCGATATATCGAATACTATATTTTGTTCGATGATATTGCAAAATGCCGATATTATTAGTATCGATAAAATATTTTCTATACTTCGATGGGTCAGACGGTATTCCACCAGTTTTAATTTCAGCACAATACCTAAAACAACAATTTTACAATATCACTTTCATGATATGTATTTAAACCTAATAAAGAAAGGGACAACCATTGTTTCATGCTTTGGATGAAAATTAAATCAAGTTTCCTAACTTATAGGTAATATCAGAACTATATTTAGAAATTACTGCAACCTTTGAACCTTTAGTTTCACTGGGGACTATTTATCAAAAATGGTTTTTCTTTCGTCCATAACCCCAGAAATTTGTGGATTACTTTAAATAATTTCATGTCGAAAAAAAACATTAAATATGTTTCGATATATCAATATGGATATTTTCGGAAGTGTCGTCCATCCCAAGTGTAGGGTGATCAAGTTTTTGTCGATTAAAGCCGACTTGTACATGCCGTACATCTACTGGGGTTCTGAAAATGGAACAGGAACGAAATGAAACTTACTGACAAATGTAACGATCGGAATGAAGTGGAAAAGAACCGGAACAAAAAGGGAAATTTCGCCCTATTGTTATGGAATCTTAAAACTTCGGTCGCCATTTTAGATTTGAATTTGGAAAATTATATATCAAATCCCATTCTGGATTTGCCATTTTGAAACATTTTTTTATTATTTTATTTAACAGTGGAATTCATTTTATTGTTCACTGGGTGTACTGAAAGACTTTTACCTACGTATGAACGTGGGTTATATTATTTTCTGGTTCCGATTGTTTGTTTGAACGGTCAACGAATTCAACCGATACAACAACAAAATTAATTTCTGATAATTATAATTACATACATACTATATATTGATTATTTACCTGCCGCCATTATGTTTGTGTGTAAATTTCAAAAATTATACTTTATCACAGATCACAGTTAGCTTTGTGGGAACTTTTACACTTTTAATTCAAAATCACGTTTTCCCGAAACGTTCCTTTACATTTCTCTGGTAGCTATCACTTTTAGTTTTCTAAATAATTGAGTTGAATTTTTTGACCAATTTATGAATTTATCGTTGGACACTCATTCCATCCGTTAAATCATTTTGAAACTCAAGTGAATATTCATTTAGCTGAAGTGCAAACGACACACGTCTTGTCTTGTGGAAATCTAAGACTATAATACGAAACCAGATCTGCGAATGTAGATGTCACCGACTCCACACCGCTTCACTCATCAGACAAGTGATTTTGATAAGCGCCTTTTCTGTGCATATTTGTCCGGTAATTGTCGAAAACATTGTAAAATATTCAGTGATCACGCTCATATAGTGGATGCTGTTGCCGTCGCTATCAGCGTAAGTTCTATATTTATGATAATTTTTTTCTTTCTTGGTTTCTATCCAGATGCATGTAAGAAAGTGTAATCGTTTTATTAAATGCTCTTGCTTTGGACCACCTTCAATAAAATTCAACTGATTATGAACAAACGCAAACTCATTGTTCTAATCCGGGTGAATGTACATAACTCACATTTGATTATGATGAAGTTCTTATATTCCACTTAAGATATCATAATCAGGGACTGGAACCGAAACGAATATCGGTTCCAGTTCTCAGACTTAAAAATGTTTCGGTTACGGTTTTCAGATTTTCAAAATATCGATATCGGTTTTGGTTCCCAGACTTTCCAAAATATCAGTTACGGTTCTGGTTTCAGTTCCATAAAGTCAAAAAAGTTTATATTTCAAAGTCAAATTGAAAACGACTAAATTTATGTATTTTTAAAGTGTATCTTTGACTTATGAAATTTGAAACCGTAATCAAAATATTTAATGGTTTCGGTTCCAATTCCCAGACTTTCCAAAATATGGTTCCGGTTTCGGTTCCGGTTCTTTGAATTGAAATGGTTCCGGTTCCAGAACCGGTTCTTGACGGTCCCTGATTATAATCTTCATCTACATAGTTATTTAAATGTGTAGTATGTGCAAAATAGGTTTTTCATATTGCAGCTAATTATTTTATACCGCCATATTTGATTACACTATGGCTAAATCGTCCAGATAAAAACGAAAAAAATCAAGATTTTTATCTAATTTGTCCAGTTAATGGACAGTTTTCATATGGCAAGCCTACACCGAGAAAAAAATCCGAAAGCACATGGTTATACTCTGAAAATGGTATTGGTATGAAAAGTTCTTCAGTGCTCAGGGCATGGCAAAAGAAAGAAGGTAGTGCCGCTCTCAATTCTTAGCAGCCATCTTAACCATCTGACGTTTAAGCCGATTATGACATTTCGGGCTACCGGATTGTTGCGAAAAAATCCCAAATTTCAAAATTGACTTTTTGCCAAAATTAAAATGGCAAGGGCCATTTCTTGCCTATAATCCATCCCAAAAATAAGTTTTGATGATAGTTTTGAAGATTCAGAAGCGACAAAGAAGACATAGCAAAAATTTTTTTTTGAAAAAAGTTAAATAAAAAACTTTAAAACTTATTTTTTTGAAATAATTTGTATGTTAATACAGCCTACATCCATTAAACCTTTTAATTGTAGAGACATTTAAAATTTTATCCACAAGATTTTAAGAAATTTTTTAATTCCGAAAAATATTTTAAATATTTTTCAGCGGGTGGCAAAGCTGTTTGATTTGTTTCAAACAAACATACCTAAAAAAATCGTCATTTCAATCAAAGTAAGTGACAGCGGCACTACCTTCTTTCTTTTGCCATGGCTCAGGGCTAAAATATAACTTGAAACAGTATCAATAATCAAAAATCTACTCCTCAAAATTGTATGTGAGTTTCATACGATGCAAAGCTAATACTCTTTCTACAAATCTTTTACCCTGACAAAAATGTCTACTAATCTATGAATGAAATCATATCTACTCCCCTTTCTTCAAATCTACTCCCCAAAAATCGAATATCTACTACTTTCGTCGTGCCAAAAAGTGAGAACACGAATTTTCGCTTATTGAATCGGTCAACGTTTGACTCTTGTGCATCGAGGTCAAAGGTCGATTAAGTCCAATGCAAACCACAACATATTGTGTATTGCATTGTAAAGAGAACAAAATTAGAATAAACCTTAATTAGTAATTCCACTTGTTCGCCCCCGAAATGCGGGAAAATCCTCACTTTTTAAAAGAAAAAAAAACTTTTGAAAGGGGGCAAATTTTTTCATCCGGTGGCAAACAGGTGAACGTGATGCCGAATGAGAACGTCATTGTGTTTAGAACGGTTTAGACTAGGGATGTGACGGAGCTCCGCATCCGACTCCGCACCCGCACTAAATTGACATCCGCAAATCACACATTTGAAACATCCGCATACACATTCTTATCCGCGACATGACATCCGCATGTATGCGGGTCTTTTCATCTTATAGCTTTTTGCACTTTTTTAAAAATTTTTTACTGTGTTTTTGGTTTTTTCTCAAAAACTATAGGCGGTCTGTGCAAAATTTTGTCAGATTCAGTTTCAGATCGTCAAAAAACCCAACGCAAAAATTAAAAAAGTGCAAAAAATTAATTTTTTTTCGACAAAGTTGTTTAAAACCTCCGGCTCCGAATGCGCGGATGTCATTTTCAAACATCCGCCTCCGCAACCGCGACGAGGTTTTTTACAGCTCCGCATCCGCCTCCGCAAAACTCACATCCCTAATTTAGACATAAAAACTATACGAAGTAAAATCATGTCGGCCTGTGTAATTTTTTGTTTTTCCAATTGAAAATTCCAATTTTTGAATTGAAGTTTTTCTTTAGGTTTTTATTTTGGCAACGAAAAGTTTTATTTGATTTTCTGGTTATTATTAAAATAAAAAATGTTTAAAAAGTGCTTCATATCGTAGTGCTTGTTGTTCTATCTATCCGCTGGGTGGAACTAAACTTCATTTGGTTGCAACTTGTGGAAGTCGTGCAAATGGTCAAGTTGAACGTGGTCAAGTTACTTTAAAACATGTTGACCATTGCAGAAATATGCAGATACAAAAATAGTTCATGGTAAAATGCTATGTCTAATGTTCAATTGGCATTAAATTGTACTGTTAATATTGTCGCCAAGTGCATTAGAATGACAGGTAGTCTAGTAACGCTAGCACAATACCACTTGGTGTGTCAGCGGTAATTGACACTAATTTTGAAGTTGGTATTGAATAATAAAACTAATACAACTAATGGATAAAACTAAGGTCAAGACCAAATAAATTTGCAATGGTTGATATTGTGTTTTCAAATGATGAGCGTAATCAGACCAAACTTGATCCTAAATTAAGGATTCTTTAAATATTGTTGATATATTGAATGAAAAAAGATATACTCTTGGAGCCCCTGATTACACCAACACACAGAAAAAAAACCCATCGTATAAATAACTCCGATCGTACTCATTTCTACGTTAAAGCTATTTCATTAAAAACAACTTCATTAAAATAACTGCAAAATGAAGTTGAAATACGTCAAACTAAGGTCGTCTACTTTAAAATAAAATTGACAATCTCAAATTGAAATTGCGCCTCTTCCAAAAAAAATTTTACAATTTTGAAATAAAAATGCACGGCCTTAAATTGAATTCAACAACATCAAAATAAGTTCGCTCCATTTTGAAATGAAATTTTCAAGTTTAATGTGAGGTTGTTCGTACTTGTTTTGGGTATATTTTTGGAGACTGGCAGGGAAACAGTCATATCCAAAGAGGAAGCGATGAAGAATTGGGGTTTACTATACTTAAAAAAACACAAAATCTACGAAAAATCTAATAATAACCATTTAAAATCCACTGATGTTTTCCCCTAAATAATTCTTCCGCCTAAGTTTCCTACTAAGGGGCCAACTAAAACAAGAAGGACATCCATCTGCTAACACTGTTGCCAAACTAATTAAGCTACATTTGTGGCAACACTTGCTTTTTTCTGTCAAAGTGACAAGAAGTATCCAGTGACGTAAAATTACCTAAGTAAATTTATTTGAGTTTGGTCAGTACTTCGCTAATTTGTTGTATATTCTTTTTATGGAAATGCAATAGGGCAAAACTTTGACCGCTGAAGTAATTGCTAAATTTGGTTTATTTCTTGACAACACCACAAATATATATTGGCAATAATAAAGTACACACAGAAAAAAAACCCATTGTAGAAATAACTCCGATCGTACTTATTTCTACGTTAAAGCAACTTCATTAAAAACAACTTCATTAAAATAACGGTAAATTGAAGTTGAGATACGTCAAAGTCGTGAAAGTCGTCAACTTTAAAATAAAAAATGACAATCTCAAATGGAAATTGATCCGCTTCAAAATAAAAATATTTCATTTTGGTAGTTTTTAACTGAACATGCTCAATCCTCAAAATATCCAACCTTGAAACTATAAATTGTATTGAGGATATTACCTACAACCTGTTCTGTTTCACAAAAGTGTCATTTTCTCAGGACTCTACCAATTTGGAACTTTTTATTTTCAAATGAATTTGGCTGACTTCACCCAAAGAAACATCAAATTCTGAGGGATTGAACCACGGTGTAGTAAACCAGGTGAGGCATACTTGCCTTTCCACTGCCAGACGTCAGATTTTCCCCCCTGCGTACGTCATTGAAAGAGGAATTGAAATGATTCAGGGCTACCGTTTTTGGCATATTTGATTGGAAATGTACTGAAAAATTATTAATATGCTGAAACAGGCAACGCTAATTACTGATTTTTGAGTTGGAAAGAACATCATTGAAAACGAAGGCAAAGAAAATCATAGAGATGACAGGAATTGAAGTGAGAGCATTATACCTACTTGCCTCACCTGGTTTACTCCACCGTGGGATTGAACAGCAGGAAAGTTAAAATGAGCAGCAATGAATTCAAATTAACTGATTATATTTTACATGCTCAGAGGAAAAGAGCGATGAAATGTACTGACGCTCCATACATTTCATCATTTTTTTTATTCTGAACGTGTCATTTGCATTACTGATTCAGTGAACAATATAGTTAACAGATAAATTCAAATTTTTAGCGATACAGCACTCGACCAGAGTTGTTGGCCGAGTGTAGCGGTAGAAATTTTAAAACATTTTACATTTTGTGTTGGAAAGGTCTCTTGGACAGGTACTCGAATGAGTAAAAATGTACTTACTTTTCAAATTTTTTTCCTGCGGGTTAAACAATTTTTTTTGCATAAGTTTTTTGGTCGAAAAATAGGGTATTTTACTTAAAGTTTTGTAGTTAAAAATTCCCCTAAATTTTGAGAATTTTTTGAAAAATTTTTATAATTGTCCGGAAAGAGTTTTTTGCGACAGGTACATAACGGATTAAGGTGCTTTGGTACTCATACGAAAGGGGTATAGAAGGCATGCAATGTAAAAATGCCTCCCAAGAACATGCAATGTAAAAATGTATATTTGTATAAGTAGCGCAATTGTAAAGCTTGATTTCCAGTAGGGCTTTCGATCCCGGGATCCCGGTCCATTTTTAGTCCCGAAAATCCCGGGATATTTTTTCCCAAATCCCGGGATTATCGGGACTACATTTTAAATAAATTAGTCTATAAAAAATGTTTAATACAAGAAAAATACAACTTTTAATCACTCATAAAGAATAAAAAAAAAACATTTGGACAACCCCAAAATTAAAAAAAAAATTACTTAAAAAACTCAAAACTTAAAAATTTTTTATTTATAAAAAAATTACGAATAAAATTGTTTGTGCTTGAAATTTTTTCTTTAAGAAAAAATAAATTTATATTTATTTCTGAATAAAATTTGTGTTTTCAGTCTCAGCGAACGCACAAAAATGAATTGCTTAATAAAAATAATTAAGTAAAACTGAAAACTGATACAAAAGTAATTTCAGAAACCTTACTTAAGCATATTTTGAATTGAATTGTGTCGTTCCTAAAGAAACGGAAACTCAAATACTGAAAAAAAAATTCATTAATTTGAAATAATAATTTAATAAATTGAAATTAATGTTTATGTTTATTTATTTAAGCTAAAACTATCCGTTTTCCAATAAAACATATGAAAAACATTTTTTTATTTTTTTTAAATGCATTTTGCTTGTAAAAGTAACAAATCCCGAAAAATCCCGGGATCCCGGGATTGCAATTTTCAGTCCCGAAAATCCCGGGATTGCGAAAAGCCTTCGGGATCGAAAGCCCTAATTTCCAGTTAGGTTATTCCATATCGACCTGAACGGAAAATCTTATAGGTAAATCTTGTATGAATATCAGGGTAATTCCGTGTCAAATCAAAACGATTTTTGAAAAAATTAAATTTGTTAGGTCTTTAAATTTGAATGGCGTGGCTGAAACAAGATGGAGCAACGATTGCAAGAATTTTTTTTTGTTCAGAATCAAACAGGCTTATTGTATGCGTCTTTTATGGTTATTTTTTATGTATCTTTTTTGAACATATACATTTTTGAACTTAAAAATATCAATGAGCCTACCAAGCGATTTGGCTTATTTTTTTTCCAAAAGTACTTTGACATATTACCTAAGTGCCAACTCAAAGACTCCTCTTTCCTTTTTGCCATGTACATATTTATTTCAGGGATACTCGGAGAGTGTAATTGCAAAGCCTGTTTGATTCTGAACAAAAAAGATTCTTGCAATCGTTGCTCCATCGGTTATTTATCTACCTTCCAAATTTCTATAAAATCGGAGAAAACATCTTATCGATTTGATATGGAATTACCCATCTTAAAAATGGTAAATAATCTTAAAAATTTAACTATGTTTTGTTTTAAATCATTTTACATAAAAAATTAGTGGATATCCCAGTTTTTTTGGCTGTCAGGTAGTGCTACTTTTTGATATTTTTTTGGTACATTTTTTTTGGATCCCCCCGAAATAAATTCCTGGCTACGGCCTCTGCACATTCACCACCCAGTACCAAATCCAAAAATTCTGCGAAAACCCTTGAATCGGACCCAAGCTATAGAGCTTTAAAAATTTTAGGGCGTGGCAGTGGGCGCCCGCAAATTTTCAGAGGCAGCACATTTATCACCCAAAGCGTAAAAAATTTCAGCAAAATCGGTTAAACACTGCATGAATTTTAGCATTTTAGAATAATATTTGCCACACCCACATCGAACGCCCAAAGTTTATGTAATAGCATATAGGCTATGTCGAGGCCAATGAAATTACCTACATTTTGACATGTGTTTCATTAAATTCGGTTAAGTATTTCTTGAGTTTTAAAGGAACAACCCCACATACATGCATGCATATATTAAACCGCCTCACGTTGTATGGACGAAAAAAAGTCACCCCCTGAAAATGAACTTTGGCTTATTTTATGATGATTCTCAAAATATTTCGGCTCTAGCAATTGTAATCCGTTAGCTGGAAATTTACAAAAAAAAAATCTATAAATCAAATTTTGTACGTCCATGTCTTTCTTTATACTGCTTTTGGTCAAAAAAACTTTATAAAATAATAGACATCGATACCTTAAAGCGTAACCATCCTATGTCCATTTTTCCCAAACTGTAGAAAACGAAAAACAACTTTGAAATTTAAAAAATCGCGCGATTTTTTGTTAAAATTTTTTCCTTGCGGCGCTTATTTTAACAGCATACAACACAACTCCTACTCACTACCTAAAAAATCGCGATTTTGTTGGTATCATTTTTCGCCCGCGGCGCTAACTCCCCACAAATAGTACATCACACCTATTCCATACATTCCCCATGTCATTAAATTAACATCGCTCTGTTTGTATATATACTCGGTGGCCCTAAAAAGGGTCGAATCAAAAAACAAAACTCTGAACATACCTTTTCAAATGCACCACCTGATTAACATATGGTAACACAAAGAAGAAAAAGAACAAAGTTTAACAAAATATATAGTCGCCCAAAACTTTTTTGAATGAAAAATGTTTGGGCGATTTTTCATTTTTATTTTAAAGGAAAAATCGCCCAAAAATTTGGAAAAATCGCCCAACAATTTTTTATGTAATATTTTTGGGTGATTTTTCCAAATTTTTGGGCGATTTTTCCGTTTTTTTTTGGGTGATTTTTCCTTTTTAATTTTTGGGCGATTTTTCATTTTTGTTTTTGGGCGATTTTCCATTGGGCGATATTTCCTACAGCCGTATTTTTATATCAAACAATCAAATTTCACAGTTTGAAAATAAAAATGAAGGAATTTTCATGTGTCAAAAATCTAATACAATAAACTTTTCTTATATTTTTATGAAATAAGCAAAGACAACGACTCAAAATTTGGACATTGCGGCACAAGAAATAAGAAATAAGAAAGTTCTATGTCCTACTGTGGACATAGAACTTTCTTATTTTCTTGTTTTTTAACCACTTCCGGGCAGATTTTCACAAACCACAATAGCCTATTCGATGCAGCTTCTTCTCAGGAATCCAAAAATGACAAAAGCTCGATTTTCATGAAAACGGACATAGGATGGTTGCGCTTTAAGGTATCGACATTGAAAAACTACACAAACCACCACAAGTCCCCGAAGCATAAGTATACTGTTTTTCAACTTTTTCAGGAGAGCAAAAAAATCGGAAAAATCGAAATTGTAAAAACATCAACCAATTTGCTATCAAATTGACTAAGTCTTAGCTGTCTTTTTTTTGATTACAACTTTGGATGCTCATCTTACATACCATTTTTTAGATTAATTGGACGAAAGAATTCAATGCATTTAAAGGTTTTAGTGACTTAAGATGTTATTCAAAATTGAAAATACTTAGCAACTAATTGCAATAGGAGCAAACCAATGACACAGAATTGTAGGTATCCTAAATGCGAAAGTATTGCCATCGATTTTTACTTATGTCGACATAAGATGTTATCGCTAACGGGTAGAGAAATATTCACAACCAACTTTATTTTTGAAATCTGGGAAGACGAAAAAAAAGCGTTATAACATGATAAACATATATATTTGGTGTTTCGTGCATTCATTGACCTATAGTAAAATATAACAGGGAACATTTTTCTTGAACATATTGACTCTCTAATTCCCTTCATTCTGTCACTTTTTAACAAAAAAATCGATTTAAAGTGGTTAAAAAAAATCACAAAAATATCGGACTTTTACTGGTTTGTGTAGTTTTTCAATGTCTATTATTTCATAAAGTTTATTTGACCCAAAGCAATATAAAGAAATATGTGCATGTAAAAAACATGATTTATAGAGGTATTTTGTAAATTGTCCAGCTCACGGATATCAGTAGCTAGAGCCGAAATATTTTGAGAATCACCATAAAATAGACCAAAGTACATTTCCAGGGGGTGACCCGGGCCACTTTTTTTCGTCCATACAACGTGAGGCGGTTTAACATACATGCATACATACTCACGAAGAGTTCTATTATGAAACTTTTATATAAGGAAGATTCGTTTTTATTTTCCAGCAATTTAAGTAAGTTTCCAATAAAAGTAAAATTCAATTCTTTAATTGGAAACTTACTTAAATTGTTTGCAAATTTATTATTCCCTACACCTCATGAGGTATGGGTATATTCACTTTGGTCTGATGTTTGTAATACCAGGAAGGAGACGTGTCCGGTATGGAAAACTATATACTATGTATATTCTTGAACAGCGTCACCCCCTGAGTTGATTTAGCTATATCCGTCTGTCCGTCCTCTTTTCTAGAGCTAGAGAGCCCAAATTTTGGATTTATCCTTTTTAGGCCCTAGTGGGCTAAATCGGTCAACTGCCACGCCTATATAACTGAAAATCGTGTTTTCACTTACATTCTACTTAAATAGCTCCAAACTTGGTATCTAGGGGTTTTTGGGGTCGCTGATTTCGAATTTGATGTCTGAATTCAAGATGGCGGATCCAATATGGCGTCCGAAATTTAAAGATTTCATCAAATAGTATGATATTTTGTACAGGAGGGTTTTTGGGGTCGCTAATTTCGAATTTAATGTTGGAATTTAAAAATTCAAGATGGCGGAACTAATATGGCGGCCGAAATTTTAAGATTTCATAAAAACGGTATGATATTTTGTATTCAAGATGGCGGATCCAATATGGCCCAGTAAGTGTAGGGTATATATAAGTTGGCTTTGCCCGACTGAAACTTACTCACTTGTTATTTTATGCAATATTTTTAATATTGCACTATGCTAAAAAAACGTTTGAGTGTTCTTTTTTGTGTTTTTGGATTCTACTAGTCGAAATTAGTGTTACACTAAAAGGTTTTGTCAAAGTTACCAGCCTATCAAATTTTTCAAACTCAAAAATTTATATGGCAACTCAGACAGTTACGAAAATTGAGATAGCGACGCGGTTGTCACCCGATTCTAGTAGCTCCTGTGTGGATTCATTAAAATATGTGTAAGGAATGCCTCTCTATCAAAAAGTAGAGTGGTTCATAGAATAAAATACTACGAAGTTGGCAAAAACGACCATTTTTAAGACAAAAACCATGAAAAAAATTTATGATAGGCCACAAATTTTGACAAACCCTTTTAGTGTATCACTAATTATGACTAGTAAAATCCGAATATGCCAAAAAAACATTAAAAACTTTTTTTTTGTCGCATAGTGTTATACAAACACAAATGTGTGAAGAAATTAGATCCTGGATTTGCCTTTGGCACTATCCCATTTATGAGAAAACAATTTGGGGTAAAATCTGATAATATTGGCTTAAACCGTAATTCGTTTTAGTGAAATATTTGCCTGTTACGCCAAATTCGCTTAAGTGAAATATTTTTAAACATATTAATTCTTTGAGTGTACGTTAAAGCTAGCTGTACACATCACGTGAAAATTAATTTTAACTTTTTTTATGCTAAACATAGCACCCTTTCCAGACACAAAAAAATAATCGCTTGGCGCGAGGTTGTGGCAGCAAACTTTCGTCTGCAGCTCCAGTTTGCGCTTGAGAAAGACGCAAATTCGCTTGTTATACCAGAAAAAATGCTAAAATGTTCCATTCTGTGATAACAACTGAATAGTAGATTGAAGCAGCCACTTCTTTCAGCTGACAGAGCATTTAAAATGAAAAAGCTACCACAACCGAATCCACGCAATCACAATGTACACGGCAACAGAATGTTGAATGCCACACAACACACATTCGCGTGTAGCAACTGAATTCGCTTGTGAAACCTTATATTTTTTCTACGGTCAATGGCAGAAGAAATAGAGGTAGTTTCACTTCTTTGTTTTTCCGCAAATAATAATTTTTCTTTCAAATATTCCGCAAATGACTTTAAACGGTTTTCATGATAATACAAATGAATTTTATTTCGATTCACCCTATCAGCATTAGCTGTTCGAACCCCCGAGCTGATTTGTTTTAAGCCGTCGTCGAAAAAGTCCCAGTTTCTGTAATTTTTCATTCCAACCAAAATGTATTTATTATAGTTTTCTCGAGTGTCAAACTTATTTTACTATAATATTTTCCATTTTCCGCAATGATTTAAATAATATTTATAAATGAAAAAAAGTTCAGTAATATCTGTAAAAAAAAACCGAGTGAAACTACCTGTTCTCCTTGGTGCATGCCACACTTTTTTTCTTAAGAAATTGTAGTACGATCTGGCATTATCAAACAGTAATTGCAGCCAACTTCATCTTTCACAATAAACCAAAGTTAAGAAACTGTAGAACTGTGAAGTGCGCCGAATGTTAATACAAATAAGTTACTAAAATAAAAGTGAAAAATGATTTGTTTTTTTGCAAAATTTAAGAAGCATAACATAATAAGTCGATTCAGTTGAAGTGAGAAACCACTAGGAAACCGTGCAGCTATGATGCACGTTTGAACATGCATTTTTTTAGAGGTTTTTTAAGCAACTACGTAGTTGTTTTATTTTTAAATGAATGTTAATGTTATTTAAATATCGCGTATGTATTTATACAATTAAAAATTTATTTATATTCCAACTCGTAATTCTGATTTCATTTATTTAGAAAAATTTAAATAGGAAGTATGTAAGCAGCAAGCGTTTTTGCTGCACAAGAATTGCAATTTCCTTTAAATAAAAGGGTCGAGACGTTTCGTACACGTTATAAAATTTATTGACTTCTTCCTTTCAATTCTAAAAAGCAAGTGATTTGCAAGGGAAAAGTGAGTTTCATACATAGCAAAGATACAGCTTTCGTTACTGTTAGAGAGAGTGTGCTGAATTACAATATTCATTTCAATGAGTAATTAATATTAATAAAAGTGAGATCTCAGATAATTTAGGGTTGCCATCTCCTCCGACGTTGCGACATCAGCAAGTAGATGTTGTGACATCAGACAGTAGATGTTACGACAACAGAAAGTAGATGTTGCGACATCAGACTGATGATGTCGTGACAACAGATACAAGATGCTGCAACATCAGAGAGTATATGTTGTGACAGCCGCTAACATTCGGTTGGCCGAAAATTCTGCTGCCGTAACAGATTTCGTTTTCTGGGTGCACGTAAAATAAATTTTATGTTTCCATTTCAAAGAAAATTCTAAATAGTTGCCAAAACAATTCATAAAAATTACGGTTTTTATGCGTATTATTTAGTGTTCGGGGTAAGAGAAAATATTTCGCAGGGAATATTCAGTGAACATACTTGAATTCGAATGCCGATAGGCATTTTAAAAGTTGTTCAACGTGAATTTTCAATTAAATTCATGTGTTGCTTTTTTTTTCTTCAAAAGTAGACATTGTTCAATATTATTTTTTCTCTGAAATTGTATTCACCATATTGTTTCGTTCATTGCGAAGTTCGCTGTGAATAATTTGAAAGTTCTTATCATGATTCCGCATTCACGTTCACTGAAGGTGTAAAGCATGCTTAAGTTAGGTAATTTTTAGAACTTTGTAATTTCTTTAAATAATCTGTAAACTTTTTGCGTTATTCAGTATCTAAGTAAAAAAAATGAATCCACTGCATTAACTTCGGATTCTATAGTTCGTGAAAAATCAGATTCAGGGTCATAGGAAGGATTCGACACTTTGTCAAATTTGCATTTGACGAATCCTACCTTGATCACTTGTTTCAAAATTTCCAAAATTTCACATTTGTCTTTTGTGTATTTAACATACATACCTTAATTCTGTATAAACAGCAGTGTTGGGTCCGGAAGCATTAGCATTAGAATTGAAATATATTTTGAAAAAAATCAATTAATTAAATATTTTTCAATTAATTGAAAATATTCAATTAATTGAAAAATACTCAATTAATTGAAAAATATTAGTTAATTGTTTTCTTTTTCTGAAGAAGATTATTTGAAACCGACATCGAAAGAAAGCAAAAAAAAATTTAAATAGTGAAAAGAAGGTGAAGAAAATGGAAAGTGAAGGTGAAAAAGTATGGAAATGTGAGTAAAATGGGAAAAGGATAAGAAAAAATGGAAAGCAAAAGGAAAAAATGGAAAAAAGGGAGGGAAAAGACAAACAAAATGAACAAAACAGGGGAGAAAATGCCAAAAGAAAAAGGGCAAATATTAAAATAACTGAAAAAAAAGACAAAAAAGGTAAAACAGGAGGGAAAAGGGGTAAGAATACCAAAAAAAGGGAAAAGAGATAAATATAAGGGGTTTCTTGTCATTTCCAATTATTTGGTGGCTAAAAACCCTTGTATCCATTTTTTGTACCTTTTTTAATTTTTTTCCATCTATTTTTCCTTTTTTTTTTATCACTTTGGCTTCTTTTGGTGTCTGTTTCAAATATTGCTTCTTCCAGAAAAAGAAAACAATTAACTTATATTTTTCAATTAATTGAATATTTTTCAATTAATTGAATATTTTCAATTAATTGATTTTTTTCAATTAATTGAATATTTTCAATTAATTGACATTGAATATTTCAATGCCAATTAAATATTTTTTAATTGGCATTGAATATTTCAATGCCAATTAAAATATTTTTAATTACAGTGGCTCAAAGTAAAAATGGAACAAAAGTTGCAATAGCACTAAAATTAAAAAAAAATAACTAAGATGTTGTTGTAGCAAAAACTATTTTTTTTATTTAAAAGGCTCCAGGTCTATAGAATATAAAACAAGCAAAAAATTAAAGAAATCCATTAACTACATTTAAAAAAAAAAGGTTTTTGTAAACTAACATCAAAATTGAACATCAAAGTAATAATGGAACAGAACACATTTCATTCAATGAAAGTTATAATTAAATTAATATTTTGTGGGCAGCCCTTTTTGTTGATTCCACCAGTTTTTTGCAATAAGATGGCTCCATATTGTTCCACTCCTCAATTAGGGCGGATTTGAGCTGATCACGAGTCGAAATGGTGTGATTTTTTAATTTTTCTTCGAGGTAACTCCATGCGTGCTCAATGACGTTTAGGTCCGGAGACTGTGGAGGCGTTTCCAAAACGTGTGGACAATTATAAATGAGCCAACTTCGCACTTTATACGCCTTGTGCTTAGGGTCGTTGTCCTGGTAAAATGCGAATGTATTCTCAATTCCTAGTTTGCGCACACTTTCCTTCAGGTTTGACTTCAATATGCTAATGTACACTAACTGGTCCATAATACCTTCGATTATGTGAAGGTTTCCAGGACCTGCAGCCGACATAGCACCCCAAACCATTACGGAGCCCATACCGTAATCAAAAAAAGCGGACCGAATTTGCCAAAAAATACCATTGCAAGGATTTTTCCTTTTGGGAGCACGTTTTATTCACGGATGAAAGCAAATTTAAATCACACCATTTCGACTCGTGATCAGCTCAAATCCGCCCTAATTGAGGAGTGGAACAATATGGAGCCATCTTATTGCAAAAAACTGGTGGAATCAATGCCTCGACGACTGCAGGCAGTAATTCAACAAAAAGGCTGCCCACAAAATATTAATTTAATTATAACTTTCATTTATCTATAATATTTTCATATAAAATGTGTTCTGTTCCATTATTACTTTGATGTTCAATTTTGATGTTAGGTTACAAAAACCTTTTTTTTTTAAATGTAGTTAATGGATTTCTTTAATTTTTTGCTTGTTTTATATTCTATAGACCTGGAGCCTTTTAAATAAAAAAAATTGTTTTTGCTATAACAACATCTAAGTTATTTTTTTTTAATTTTAGTGCTATTGCAACTTTTGTTCCATTATTACTTTGAGCCACTGTATAATTGAAAATTTCAATTCTAATGAAATGACCAATGCATTGAAAAATCAATTAATTAATCCCAACACTGATTAACAGCAAGGATGGGTTTAAGTATATGCACAAAAGACACGAAAGGTATAACATTATATTAACAGAGTTTCACATAAGAAAACAACAAGAAATTATTACATCAACACTAAGGCATTCAATCCCGGGATCCCGGACGTTTTCTCAATCCCGGAAACCCGGGATTTTCAGTCCGGAATCCCGGGATTCAAAAAAGGCTTTTTTATGCAGTGTTTAAGGTTTGACGGTTTTCTACAAAAATACAGCCGTGCATTTACATCCAATCTAATTGGTAAATTAAAAAAACCCACTTTTGCAGATTTAGTGTTACACACACACAAAAATTGACAACATTTTTGTCAATAACGGTTAACAAACAATTTTTATCGATCTGAATAAAATTTTGTGAATTTAAAAAAATTTTTTTTTTTTACAAAAAATATATATGTTTTAAACAACAATTCGTATATACGTTCTAGCTATAATACTAAAACTACTGAATGTAACTTTTTCGTGTGTAGCATGAAATGGAGCTGGCTGAATATTATGATAATATTCAGATTCAGGTGGCAAAAAAAAATTGTTCGATCAATGTAATTTAAAAAGAATTACTTTTTGTTCGACTTATTTATTTTAAATATTATTTGTTTTGTTTAATGCTATATTTAATAAATATTATTTCTTTGTCGAATTAAAATGTTTATTAAACTTAAAATATTGTTGCAACAATTTTTTCTTTAATTTTATATTAATTATTGTATTTAATTGGAAAATCCCGAAAATCCCGAACAAATCCCGGGATCCCGGGATTATAATTTCAAATCCCGGGATTTTCAAAAACACTTCGGGATTGAATGCCTTAATCAACACCTTGCAAAATCACTTGTATCAACTCACACGAACCGAGTTGCATTGCGAAATTTTTGTGATAACATTGTTCCGTTATCACTGATGTATTTCTATTGCACGCACGAATTAGTGTGAAGAAAAATGACAAAATGTGGCAATGTCGAAGCCTCCCATGTGTCGAAGCCTCCCCCCTCTACCCTACACTGGCTACTTTTTCAGGCCACTTTTCTATAAAAAAATTACCTTCAAAATTAAGCTAACGAACTATAATTCCACATGCATCAGCCAGTGTACAACGAGTGTGTTTAGTTCAAATTTGGTCAATACAAACACCACTCCACTCCCCACTCCGCTCAATTCGAAATTAAATACAAATTCGATTAACATTATTTAGTACCAAAATATCGTTTGCAACACAAAAATTAACAATATTTAAAATTGAATTGTTTAATCAGTGGAGTTGGGTAACGAAGTGAAATAATCTTATTATAGAAGCATTGTTTTAATATGAGCTAACGAACTCGACACAAAAATTTCTCTACCACAAACGATAAGAAAATTAGTCCCAGTGAACATTTGATTTTTGATATCTGGCCGCCTGTAAAGGGAAGACATTCATCGCCTTGTCAGTGTTAACGCTGTTTACTAGCAACACTCTGTACGGCTCCCTAGAGTGTAATCGGTAATGGACTCTGTTCGAAAATTGGGAAAAAAATTGAGGTAAAGAATTTTTAATATGATACTGTGTAGACTGAGGAATAACGCAATGCTTTGTTAATATTATTCCAGAGGCGGAAGGTTAGAAGAAAGTATTCAAAATATCAAATTGTACGAATTAAAAGTATTGGATCCTTTTACCCATAACTTATAACCAAAGAAATCATCACCTCCAATTGCCAAATTGTATTCAAGTGGATTATCTCGGAATAAATTCCATGCACGATTTCATCGGTTTTAATCTGAAAATTATTCTCGCACATGGTGGCTAGGGTATTTTTTTTAGCCTCACCCCTGTTAGAATTACAGAAACAGCAAATATATTTTTTTTGCGGAGGCTAAAAAGTTTAGCCAAACATTAATCATTTCGTTCGAGAAGGTGGACAGTGGTTGGTTTCAATACAAATTTTGGATTAGCTGCAATGTCGTTGTTGTTTTTTTTTGTTTTTTTTTGCCAAGGGAACGTGTTGAAATTACGGATTTTTTATAAATTGTTAAAATAAGGAAAATGAAATATTTCATTTACAGGACACAAATTTCCTTGGAGATTTCCGAAATAAATGCATTTTTCTTTGCCGTCGTCAGATATGAATGCCAGCCTACAATGTTTGCAGACACTTGTGGTAAGGTATTTAGGTTTGACAGTCGAGCTGGGACATAACGATGAGCGAGCAGGATAAATGTGTCAAAAAAGTGTCGAAACTGGACATGGTGTAGAGAATTTATTGTTATTTAAATTGAATTACGAAACTACCCATTCGAGTCCTTCTTCGAATACGTATTTGAAACATTGTGGTATGAAAAATTCGTTTTAAAAGTAATACACATTTTTTTTTATATTTTTATCTGAAAATAAAAACGTAACTCGCATGGATTGACTGAAGCTTTTATTGGAATTATAAACCACACGTTCTGTCTATTATAATTACAGTAACCATGTTTAACAAATTTAGGAGTAATCTATAGATATATGGATTACTCCTCTTATAATTGAAACTGGTCCAAAAACTAACCCACACCAAACTGGTTACAAATAGCATTGCGTGCCATTGTAGCAGGTCAATTGTCTCCTAAAGCACCCACAACTAGATCGAAGCAAAACATCTAATTGCCATTAGTCCCACAACTATACCGATAGAAATGAGTTCTAAAATTGCACTATTGAAACTAGTCAAAAGTTTAGTTTATTTTAAGTATTTATACAAGACACACAATTTAAAAAAATGTAGAAAGTCTCTGGGCCGAGACGTAAACTTGAGCCTGAGATCATTGAGATCAACTGGGTTTTTCTTGTTTTCCACAACTTTCACGAATTCGGTCGCTTTGCTTGCGTATGATATCTGAAAGTAAACACTTTCGATTCATTTATGTAGAATAATTAGTGGTTCAGTTTCATTTACCTTTCAATTTCCAAACTGTGCATCAAAGAACGCTTTCAATTTGGTCAAGGTAATTTAGAAACACATGCACTTATGAATTAAGCACAAACAAGTGAGTAAGTAAATCTAAATCTTATCATTTAACAAAAGTACGGTCGACCAGTTCAATGTTCGAATTGGCAAAATTCAGTAATTTCTTAAAAGTAAACTAATCGTTTTTTTAAAGAACATGTTTATGTCATCGTATAGTGATAACATTTAACATAATATTTATAATACCAGGATTATATGATCAGGACTAATAGATTATGTTAGAGGCTAAAAAAGAGTACCCGTGTCTCTCAGTTTTTCTAGATCAATTCTTAAAACCGTTTAATTCGCGTTTTTGCATTTAACTCATGCACATAACAGTTCTTCAAATATTATTGGATTTCAAATGTTAAATATGCATTTGATAGAGGATAATCACACCTTTAAGAAACATGTAAACTTTTTACGATAGCACGTAAACTCGGTGGGGTGACATTACGTCCACGGACAAATCGGGGTCTTTCCAATTACCCACACCCCTTTATGGTGTGAGATCCCACACCGCCAAAGTTACGCTCATCGTGCCAAGATTAACATTCGCTGAAAAGTGCCAGTTTTGGGAAGAGTGGTCAACATTTTTTTCTGATGAAAAAAAATTTAATTTGGATTGTCCTGATGGTTTTTAAATGTACTGGCACGATAAGTAAAATCTATATATATAAAAGAGACGTGTATGTTTGTCACCAGTAGAAGCGAAAACTACATCACCGATTCTCACCAAAATTTATATATGTGTTCTAGGGGTCGGGAGTCGTGACATAGGATAGGTTATGACACGCCCACTTTTACCGCCAAAAGTTAGTAAGAACTGCTATATCTCAGACGTTTTTGATCACAAGAAAATGAAATTTTCCATGAACATACTATTAGACCCCAGCCATAATCTGGGCTACAAATGGTCGGGATTAGACAATGCTGCGTGGCACCGCCCATACAAGTCAATATTTGAAAGTGATGTAATAGCGCTCCCACACAATGTTTTCCAACGAAATTTGGCAAATGGGTTCATGGTTTCAACTCTAAGCTAAATGCAACATATCGGCGTAATTGGACAAAGGGGCGTGGCACCGCCCATACAAACCAATATTTAAAATTGCTGTAACTGGCCTCTCATTTAAATTTAGCAAATGGTTTCATGGTTTCAACTCTAAGCTAAATGCAACATATCGGCGTAATAAGGCAAAGGGGCGTGGTACCGCCCATACAAACCAATATTTAAAATTGCTGGGCCTGGCCTCCCATTTAATGTTTTCCAACAAAATTTGGCAAATGGTTTCATGTTTTCAACTCTAAGCTAAATGCAACATATCGGCGTAATTGGACAAAGGGGCGTGGGCTCCCATTGAATATTCTTAAACGGGAAATGGTTATATGTCTTCAATGCAACATATTAGAAATGGACAGCGGGGCGTGGCACTTCCAATACAATTCAATATTTTTAAAAATGTTATACTTGGGCTCTCAATGAACATTTTTCAATGGGACATGGTTATATGCTTTCAATTCTAAGTTAAATGTTACATAAGGTCGGAATTGGACAGCGGAGCGTGGCACTTTTCTTACAATTCAATATTTCCAAATGCCACATTTGGGCTTCCAATAAAAATATTTGATAATTGTTTTCATTCATTTATTATGACCAAAGGCAAAAACAACTTTTTTAGGGCCAGCAAAGCGGACCGGGCCCTGCTAGTTAGAAATAAAAAAGAAAGGCTCGTAACTTTGGCGGTGGATCCCAATTTTGTCTCACGTGAGATTTTTTCAAATTTTGTATGAGATTGTGAGATTTTTATCTGGCAACTATGTGTGGATCATTTGTTTTTTAATGTTACTAGTGCAAGTTAGTCTTCAGAGTGCTACAAAAGTTTTCAAAGAGAGTTATTTGAATCTGTTCAAGATCTTTTTTAATTGAATATGTACATTAAACCGCCTCGAAAAAAAAAGTGGCCCGGGTCATCCCCTGGAAATGTACTTTGGTCTATTTTATGGTGATTCTCAAAATATTTCGGCTCTAGCAACTGATATCCGTGAGCTGGACAATTTACAAAAAACTTCTATAAATCATGTTTTTTACATGCACGTATTTCTTTATATTGCTTTGGGTCAAATAAATTTTATGAAATAATAGACATTGAAAAACTGCACAAGCCAGGACAAGTCCGATATTTTTGCGATTTTTTTAACCACTTTAAATCGATTTTTTGCACATTTTTTTTGGTTTTGGTTAAAAAGTGACAGAAATTAGAAAATTAAAGGGTTAATGTGTTCAAGAAAAATGTTACCCGTAAAATTTTACTATAGGTCACTGAATACACGAAACACCAAATATGTCTGTTTAGGGCATGCCAGACAGGCGTCATTTGACCCCTATTCATTTGCATTTTTACTCTCTTTTTTGCTCGTTTACTATTTTGACGCCTGGACGTGCCACACGCAAAAATATTTGACGCCGGGTCAATCTGCTCCCTTTTTTCTTTATATCACAAAAGGGTTGCAATCACTAATATTTTATGTGCCTATATGATAAAAGAGTGCAACCCATGCACATTTCAGTTCATGCAGAATATTTTTATAAACCTACGATTGTACAATTTCATTAAAATATTCATGTTTAATTGTGTTATTTACTTACATTTCGTATTGCTTCAACAAATTTAATGATAATATAAAGTAACGATGAACAAATTCCTGACAAGTGTTGCTTGCAACGAACAAAAACGGAAAATATTAGCATTTCGTATGCTTTTTTAATACTTTTGCAACTTTGTTTTTGCTACTAAAGATTTGACAGCTACATTTTGCTAAAATGCAACACTTTTTTGATTCATGACCCCAGCTCGAAGCTGGCGTCAAAAAAACCCCTGAGAAAATATTCACTCGCTCTCTCAAAAAGTGTTCATTTTTAATTTTGCCTTGGAAACAACAACACTTTGACAGCACTCGGGGTCAAATGACGCCAGTGTGTCATGCCCTTTTCTCATGTTTTTTGCGTCTTCCCAGATTTCAGAAATAAAGTTGGTTGTGAATATTTATTCAAACCACAATCTTAAAGTAAATTCACAATTATTGGTTCTGAAATTTGAATATTGTATGTCGAGGTTGATGAAATAGATAAAAAGTTCTGATAGAATTCTATTTTTTAAATTTGTGAAGAATACTTTGTGGGTTTTTCTGTACTATTTTTCAAAACCAAAAATGCAAAAAAACTATAAAAAAAATTCAATAAAAATGCTAAAAAAAATCGCAAAAATAAGGGACTTATGTGGGTTTGTGTAGTTTGTCGATTTCTATTATTTCATAAAGTTTATTTGACCCAAAGCAATATAAAGAAATACGTGCATGTAAAAAACATGATTTATAGAGGTTTTTTGTAATTTGTCCACCTCACGGATTACAGTTACTAGAGCCGAAATATTTTGAGAATCACCATAAAATAGACCAAAGTACATTTCCAGGGGGTGACCCGGGCCACTTTTTTTCGTCCATACAACGTGAGGCGGTTTAATGTACATATGAGAAATCGCAGACAACAGTTTTCGAACACTAAAGGAAACTCAATGGTCCATTGCAATCGAATGGGTAACAACACTTACATTGTTTATACATGTATGTAAATTGAATTCAAAACACTGGAACGCAATCAAGAACAATATTTGACGATGTCTTGCAAGGATTTTCAGGGTATCGTTCCATCGCCTTTCATTTTCCTACTACAAGTATATTGCAAGATGCGACCAGAGTATAGAGCTATTGCGCATCTAATATTCTAATAAATAAATGCACAAGGGCAATTCCCATGATAAACATTTATTGTGATTATGCATACGAAGAGCATGAGCCGGGAAGAAATCTAGAGGGTAGATGTTGAACGACATTCAATTGAATTCTTTGGTAACGTCAGACAACAATGTTCGAAAGGCATATTTTGGATTATTAAATTATCATTCGATTACGATAATATGTTTGGGGATGTTATTGCCTCTGAACTTCCGCCGGAAATGTATTGCCTAATGTTCCTTCTTACCTGCTCCATTGGAAAAAGTTACATATCCGCTCAGGAAGAGAAGAAGAAGATAAATTCGCAAACCCCTTTGTTAGCGCTTCTCCGTCTAATGTCTGCGAATTTGAAAATGTTTCACTTTTATGTGCTGGAAATTGTCTCCTTGAGTAGAAAATAAAAACATAATTGCACATCAAAAGTTATGGTAATGGCCGCAAGTATTTTCATTTGGGGAATTTTAAATGTGCAATATGTTTAAAGTCGCACTAACGTTATACGAATCGTCGGGGAATGTGCAATCGTATTACTTGGTTATATATTAAACTAAAAGACATTTTATCAAGTACTTACTACATATTCACTGGTTCAACAGAATTACGGAATTACAGGTTAACAGCAATACAACAATATAATGTAGATTTTTTTATTAGTAAATAGAATAATTCAATAACTTGATTTCACGCATGGCTGGCCCGTGTGCAAGGGGGGTTTCCCCCAGAATATGAGGGAATTTGGTATTCAAAAAAATAATTATATTTTTCGAATTTTTCATTGACATATTTTTTATGCTCAACAAGTACTTATTTAATTTTCTATGAGCCTACTTACACTATCATTTCCATGACGAAAAATCTGACAAAGAGATAAAAACTGTAAAATTTCGGCATGCCCAGGTCAGTGTAAATTCTAAAAACGGCATGCCCATGCGTCATGGGAATGACTGTGTAAATAGGCACTATAAAATACTTTTCTTTTTTGTTTTAAATTTTGAAATGTGCCGTTGTCGTTCCAAAATTTATGAGAAAATTCTGTTATTTGGTCAAAAACTTGGAAGTGTGAAATTTTTCGTGATGGTAAAACTAAAATCCTAGAATCCACTTCTTCCAAAAAAATGTAAGTACAAATTTGTATATTATCTTCTACATTTTGTCGACATATTGGACATTTTATTTTGGCAAGTCCTTGGGATATTGCATCTGCCTGCAATCTGAGTATACATTCATTGCATGTTTTCATATGTCTACATGAAATCAGCCCAACATTAGATTCAGCTGTTATACACACAACGCAAATGTTACTTTTTATTGGGTTGCTCAGCGGGTTGCTGCTGAGGTGGAACGTTATTGTCATTGTCAATCTCCTCCATATATTCATCTCCTTTGAATACGTCATCGTCCAATTCCCTATGTTTCATTTTTGGAGAATACCAGTAATCAATCCTGCTCGCAACTCATTTCTGGCTTTGTAAATTTTTTCCGCCTTGACCATATCAGATTTTGCTCTTGGCTTTTCCAGCAGCCAGACCACTATTAATCCTCAACCAAATCGCGACTTTTAGAAATTTCTTCGTTTCGAAGAGTTTTGACGAATTTAGAAAACATTTCCGTGTTTGGGAATCATTCGTCCCAACACCCCATTGTACGCTTCTAAAGACGGAAATCGAGTCTGTGTGGGGTTTCCAACAATTGAAGAATTGGGTGCAAGATGTACGTAAAGGTGATTTACGCCCTTATTACATGATTGGCTAAATCTTAATCTGTGGTCATCTATTACACTAGTTTACAAATTATTAAAAGTGTCGTTATCTTCAACTTTTAATAGTCATTTCCTATGTAAAAAGCCACGCTGAATCCGAATATGAAGTCGAAAAAATTATAAGTTTTTGAGATATTGCACAATTTGCATATATCTCTGGTTTCGATTGTCCAATCACAAAAAGTTTAATATCGAATTAAAGGTAATTGTATTGACTACTTATCTCTGATACAAAATTTGAAAACTAGAATTTCGGTTTAGACAACAATTATGGATTTAACGACAATTTTTCAAAATTTTAAAAATAAATTCTGCTGTTATCGTTAATTTTAAGTAGAACAAAAATTTTTCATCAAAGTTTCTTTCTTGAATGCTGAAAGCCAATCTATTGCAAAGAAAAAGAGCACTTATTTTTTAAAATCGGTTTAAAAAAATGGAAGTTATAAGCATTTGAGTAAAAAACATGAAATGCATTTTTTTCTCTTTTTCACGATTTTTTCAGTTTTATTGCAAATTGTAGGTACTAATCATTACGTAAGTTACACTATGCACTATTGTGGATTTCTCACTCCAGAAACTGATATTATACACAAAATAATGATAAATGTAACTTGAAGCAATAAAACAGAAATGTAACTTGAATTATTATGTGCCTGAGTGCTTGCAAAAATTTACAGGGTTGTTTTTCGATATAAGGAAGAAATATTTTGTGGAAAATATCCTTATAAAAATGTTGTTATAACTTTCTGAATAATTTCAACCCGACTACTCCTCCTGCTACTGTATTTGCCATGTATATATTTCAGAGATACTCGGAGAGTGTTTTAAGATCAAATCCACAACAACTATTGATAAATTTATAGTACACTAGTCATAAAAAGTCTGCGTATAAAGCTATTTCATGTGCTGCTACTCACAGGCGCATTTTGCAGTATCGATATTGGTATCATTGGTAAGGTCTAATCAACACCTTTCGAATGTATACTAGGACGTCTTTACCCGTTATGCACCTCTCCGGAAAATTAAACCTAAAATTAACATACTTTTCAAACTTTTTTCCTGGGGGTTACAAAATATTTTTTTTATGCGAAAAGTTGCTCTGATCAAAATATAACTACTTTGTAAAAGAAAGTTTAGTAATAAAAATATTTCCTGAATTTTGCCAATTTTTATAAAGATTTGGATAAAAATAAAAGAGTTTTCGCTCCCATAAAAATTTATTAAAAACTTAATCTTTAAAAAATTTGCCTTTACAAAAAAAGTATTTACGAAAGAAAAAAATAAATAAAAATAAGTTTCAGAATGAAAAAAATACAAGAAAAACCAATATTTTTAACTGTCCCGCTCTCCCCTCAAAATGTGCAATATGTCCTTTTTTTTTTAAAAATTCCCTTTTTTTATTTATTGGTACTGGGAGGAGGGCGATTGCCCAAAATGGATAATTATGGTTTTTTGCACGCATTTTTAATTAATTAATTTTTATTTTTTTATTTAAAAAAGCACAAATTTTAAGTTCGTTTTAGATCAAGCAAAATACGAAAAAAAACCATAATTAACCATTTTCGTAAAAATAAAAAAAAAAAAATAAAAAAAACAAGTTTTTTAAAATATAACCCTTTAACCGACTAAGGATTTGAGGATATATATATATATATATATATATATATAGTCCGCCCAAAGCAAGTTAATATAAGGGTTATAAAAAAGGGGCAATTCCGGACTTTGGGTCTCCAATTTTGCTGAAATTTTGTCAGATAGTTCGGCTCATCAATTTAAGATACTAATTTGTACCGTTTTGCAAAAAAACACTTCTTGACGGATTAATGGCAATTTGAATTTTTAGAAATTTTAACGAAAATTTAAGTAGCAAACAGAGAAAAATGCTTATAACTTTGTCAAATCTCAACCGATTTGAAATTGTTTGATATTGTTGGATAGGTTATAAAATATACTTGAATACCCCGAAAAAAATTCCTGGCTACGGCTTTGCACAACAGTAGCGATGTTGGATCTTGTGTGTTGCTATTAGTGTCCGACCGACTATTTGGCTTGGCTTCGGCCACATTTGGGCTAAAATTTCACATTTGGTCCATAATCAACTTCGGCCAATATTAAGGCCGAAGCCGAATGTATTGTTAACGTTTTGCCGTTATCAGCTCTTATTTTTAAGTTGTAGTAAAAATGGTGAAAACGAAGCTTTGAGCAGATTTAGAACCACGATAGCTGATTCATTGATGCGCTGATTTCATGGTAGTTACCGGTTTTTCGGTTTTAGTACCACAACTTTTGAACGGATTAAATTTCCAATGTTCTATAATGAAAATTGTAAATTTTTCAGCAAACGAAATTATTGAAATTTTTTTTGTGAGGCTGATGCAGATTATAGAGAATTTTATGAACTCTTATAAACATATTGCAAAACAAAAATACATAAAAAATTATATCAATTCCAGAAACAAATTTTGGGTATTTTGGTATAAATGTGTATGTAAAGTTATTGGATTTGCATTTAATAAAATTCGTCATCCACAAAAATTCTTTCAAGCCTCCAAAAAAGAATTCTAAAATGTCTGTATAGAAAAATAAACCAATTTTGCAAAATAAAATAAATCATATTCCTAAAATATTTCCATATCAATATGTGATATTGTTGGAAATTTGAATGTTTTAGAAAATTCAAGAGATTTTCTTTAAATCAATCTGGAAATCAACTATTTTAATTAGATTGATTAATTAAATATTTAAAAAATATTTGAATTTGGAAAAAAATCCACATTGTTGAGTGTAGGTATTCCATTTTATTTCATAATCTAAAAAGAGATACGACCAAATAATGTTCCACAATATTGTGTTCCTTTAAAAAAAACTTAAAAAATAAAATACTAATCAAACAATTCGTTCAAAAATTGTGGTTCTAAATCTGCTCAAAGCTTCGTTTTCACCATTTTTACTACAATTTAAAAACAAGAGCTGATAACGGCAAACCGTTAACAGATCTAAAATCAAAGTACAAAAATGTATCAAAAAATGTATAAAAATTTAAAAAAATAAAAAAAAACGAAAAAAAATTGCCATAATCAGGATTTGAGCCCACGATCCAAAAACATAAAATATCTTCAAAATATTTAAGCGTATTGCATAGCAAATCCATTGACACCATCCCCTCTCCCTTCTAGCACAGGCATGCCTCCACTAGAATCGAGGATGGAATGTGCAATTTCTTCCCATAGCAGACGTGCAGGCATGTCTCTAGCGGAGAGACCTTGTGAAGTTGCCTACTTATTGAGAGCAATACGCAACATTTTACACCAAAAGCGTTCCGATCGGACGATTTTCGCTCAAGCCTAGTAGCTACTCTGTGCATAGCCCAAGCGAGGTAGATACCTATTAAATTCTATATCATAGTCAAATTTAGTAGCTGCTAAACCTCAGTAGCAACCAGGGTTCGGACTGAGCAAATTTAATATAAGCCCTCGATATGCCATCTTATCCGCGAATTCAATTCAATTTTTCGGGACATAGTACGGAAGTTCACAAAGGTCTCATATTGGTCATTAAGTCATATTGTTGTATAAATATACAAAAAGCAGTTCAGAATTAAGACAACAAACAAGGAAAACGCTTTTTTCTCATCTTGATACACCCAACAAGCTATTCGGCTTTAATTACATTTACACATGTGTACTTGCGTGCTCCTTTACCAACAGATTGGCAAAATATTTCTTTCATGTCAAATTTTAAATAGGAAAAGGTTAATTTTCTGCTTCTGTGAACATACCCGTATTTATATCCACGCGTATTTCCAATTGGCAATGTCCTTTAAGTTGTAATTTTCGAATGTAACTAACCAAAGTCTAGATACTTTAGGCACATACACTAAGGTGGGTCACGAAAAAAAATTGGAAAAGTCCACCCTTAATTTGAAAAACAAATTTTGCACTAGTTATGCACAAACAACGTCAAAATAATGTTTTTTTGTTTTTAATGTTAATGTTTTTAATTTCATGTCCGATTGACAAACATGATATACTTATCGTTAGGACGGTAACGAGGAGTACTTCACTTTTCAGGGTAGGTTCGTTTACCGCCGATGGCTCCATCAAGTACACAATTCAGTTACGATTAAAATTTCAGAATTTCCATTTTACACCCTCGAAGACCTCGAAAAATCAATAAACATTCGCCTTGAAAGTATTAAGTTTCATCAATTAACAAAAAATGTACAACGTATCAAAGTTATGAACTTTACAGCTTTTAAAAAAAGTGTATGGGCCATTCCCCGTCAAGCGGATACTTAAAATTTCAGAAAATTCTGAAACTCTCCAAATGGAAAGTCCTGGGTATGCTGTATGTACCAAATGGTTCCGTTGGAAATTCAATATATACCGTTTTTTTTGGATTTTTACAGCGAGTAGCTGGGCACCTTTTTTTGAAAATCGATTTTCGAGACTTTTGCTAGATCGACTGCCAAAACCGGTTTCCAAATATGACAAAAAAAACGTTAACATTTTTTTGAAAAAAATTTTTGATGAATTGAAACGGCTCATTGATGAATTGAAACGGAAATTTTTTTGTTTCACGATTAAAATTGTAATGTTTTGTGACTGAAATGTAAATGATTTGAGACGGCTACGTTTTTGTTCCACAACTTATTTTTACATCAAATTTTATAGAAAAATACAAATTCGATTTTTGAACTTGTCTTTGGTTTTTCATATACATGTACAAATAGCATTAGTATTTTCATTACAACCATCTATGGTCGCTACAATCATAATATTATTATAGCGAAAAAGGAATGATCTCTGCAATCATGCTCCAACCATATTTTTTCTCTGCGTGCAATTTCATACAATTCATTCTGTAGACGTCAACGTAGCCGTCTCAAATCAATAACATTTCAGTCACAAAACATTACAATTTCAGTCGTGTAAGAACAACATTTCAGTCTCAATTCATCAATGTGCCATTTCAATTCATCAATGGGCCGTTTCAAAAAAATTTAAACGTTTTGTTGTTAAAATCCGAACATTCAGCTTTGGCTGGAAATTGACAACGGTTCGGTACGTTTCGACAACGGTTCGGTACGTTTCGACAACGTTTCGTTTGGATTTTTTATGGTGTTCGCAAATCTAGTAATGTGAATATTAGGTATCATATGAAAGGTTTAATCAATACCTTTCCAATTAGGTGATGTAAGAGGTTTGACCACCTATTTCATCCAAGAAAGGTATTGATTAGAGCTTTCCTATGATACCCAAAATCCGCATTATTAAATTTGCAACAAACCATAAATATATACACATTTAGGGCGCACGAAAAAAGCTGTAACCCACTGTAAAAATATAAATTTCTTTATTAATATTTAATTAAAACGAATTTTTTTATTTTGTTCAACGTTCTTGGGCATTTTCTGGGTGGATTTGACTTTGAAATATAGAGTTGGAAGCTTACTACTCGCCCTGATATCTATATTAAAAGGAGTCATTGTGAACTGTATGAAATTTTAAATATAGGTAGATGCAAAGCTGGGCATTAACTAGTTAAATCGTTAATAGTTAATTAACGAAGTAAAATTTTTGGTTAACTTTTAACGTTTCAGTTAATTTCGAAAACCATTAACTTTTTCATTTAGTTAAGTTAAATTTCTTCGATTAACTAGCATTTGTTAACTTTAAAACGAAAAAAATTAAGAATTCATACTATTTTTATAACCCTTATATTAACTTGCTTTGGGCGGACTATATATATATATATATATATATATATCCTAAAATCTGCGGCGAGCTTTTTCATACACTTCCACATGAGCTAGAGAGCTGAAATTTTTGGGTCCATCAGAGGCGTAGGGGGCCGTGGGGGGACTCAAACCTTTTTTTTTTAAACATGGCATAACTTCCGATTCCTTCAAGCTACAATGATGAAAGGTGGTAGGTGGGTTCTTATTGATAAAATGATTTTTTATACCCTTTGGAAATGGGGGTGTGGGGGCAAAGGGGAGCGGAATGGAGCCAATTTAAAGTTCTAACTTTCGTGTTTTTAAAGCTACAGGGCTGAAATTTTTTACTTAGGCTAGCATTGGGGAAAAAGAGTAAAAAAGGAAAAAAAGGGGGGAAAAAGGGGGAACAATTTTTTTTTTTAAATCCAAAAAAATTTTTAAAATGTAAAAATTTAAGAAGAAAAACTATACGGGCAAAATATAAATGGGAAAGAAATATACCGAAAAAAAAAAAATTTTTTTTAAAAAAAAGGGGGAAAAAAAAAGAGTAATAAACAAGTTTTTTAAAATATAACCCTTTGACTAAAAAGCAGAAAATAAATTTCCTTTAAATTAATTTCCGCAATTTCGATTTAAAATTAAGGGTTTTTGGCTACTTTGTTCCTAATATCATTACAAATTTGTAAGTCGCCAAAAACCCTTAATTTTAAATCGAAATTGCGGAAATTAATTTAAAGGAAATTTATTTTCTGCTTTTTAGTCGGTTAAAGGGTTATATTTCAAAAAACTTGTTTTTTACTATTTTTTTTTTTTAATCTACCTAGCCACATTGTTGAAAAATTGTAAACACAGAACTCTTTCTTGTTGTTGAAAAAAATTTAAAGTTTCAAGTCGAGACGGCGTGCCTAGCCCGCCGTCAAATGTATCGGCTTGGTCGGCGGCGAAATATTGAGTCAATTGTGTCGGCTCACCCGATATTGACATCGATTTGATCGCACGCCGATTGAAGCCAATTATGGTCGGCGCGAAACTGTTTAGCTGCCGCCGACATTTTCCAATCAACTTGGAACCCTGGGTGCGTAGTGACAATCAAAAAAAGCGCGTCGGTAAATTCGTTTTGTAAAATTTTTACAAAGTTTTCATTTTTCTTTGTTTTATTAAAAATTCGATGTCGCTACATGTCGTCGGAAAGTGAAAGTGAAGTACAAATAATTGCTGTCGATCAGAATCCATTATGATATGAGACTCAAAGCAATAAAAACGAAAGGCTTACTGCGACGCATTAGTCGATGCGCTTTTGGCAGGAATAGAATTAAGATTTCGGATTATTCTTGATGACGAAGATTGTCTGCTGGCTGCTGCCTTCCACCCTAAGTTTAAGCTCCTGTGGCTTGAGAAGTTCAACATGCCCCAGGTGTCGAGAGTCAAGAAAATGATGGAACATAAAATCAAAGAAGGCATGACCACGGCAACACACGATGCTATCGTGTCCTGCAGCAATAGTAGCAATAACGATGACGACGATTTATTCAACGACATTACTCAGCCAAAAAAAAGCAAAAAAAAAAACAAAAGTCGCTAAAAACTATTGTTCGCGACCTGATTGAAACTTGGTTGGTGAGCAAATCAAATGACTTACTGACAGATGGTGCCTTCTTAAATGAAGAAGTGTAAGTGCACTTGTTCATTAAGTACAACATAGCTATCCCCTTCAGTGCTGCAGTGGAGCGCTTGTTCTCAACGGCCAAGGACATCTTGAGGGCGAAGAGGTCCTCATTGTCGGACCAGAATTTTCCGATGTTGCTATTTACGAAAGGAAACATGCATCTCCTGAGTAAAATCGCGCAGGAAAATTCGAACTGATATCTGACATTTAATTAAAAAAATTATCAAATTTGTATGTCTTTATATGAATATAAATAAATTTTTTCATACACAAATCTTCGCTTTCTATAAAAATTTGTAGCATTTTTTTAAAGTTAAATTTGCATATAGAAGGCTGAAATCGATCGAAAAAAGGGTCTATGAGTGCAGGCATTCAATTGTATATAGTTAACATGTTTTTTATGCGTTTTTTGGAAAAAAATTAAAATAAACAATTTTTTACTACAGAAAGTTTTGTGATAAAAAATGTTCCTGAATTCCACAAAAAAAATATAGCGCCTTTGCTAAAAGAAGCAACAAATTCATGGATACTCTTCAAGCGGAGCAACAAAAGGACGATGTATCAGAGGGAATGCAGAAAACGTTGATCCAATCCATTTCAACACGACGGAGTTTCACTTTTTACATGATCAATCGATTTGTCGAACTCCACCCATACTCGATGAAAGTGGTCTACAATTGTCATTTCAAGGACGCACCAGAAATGCTTGAGGCAGTGTATATTTCACAGAGACCCGATAAAATGTTGGCTCAATAATATGAGTTGCATCGCAACATTGTCCAAAACTGCACATAATTCTACCAGGAAGCTCGGTGGCATCTGAGAGGCTAGTATCAAATATAATTGATAGTATTTCCGACGAAAAAAAATTTTTTTAAAAGGTTGAATTTTAGGCTAAAAATTAAAAAAACTTACATTTTTATACAAATTTACCAAAAACTCAGCTTTCCAAAAAATTCTCAAAATTTAGGGGAATTTTTGATTACAAAACTCTTTTCTACAAAGTTTGAATAGCACAACCCAAAAAAAAACAAGTTCGTCATTTAGCAAAACCGGTGTGTTGCCCGGTTTTCCACCGGTACACTTTGCGGTAATTGATAAGGACAGCGCCAAATGCAATTTTTGATTTGTCTCTATCCATTTTATCTCTATCCAAAAAAGCATGAGGTCAATTTGAATACAACAGAAATGTCGGAATTTGATAGAAATATGGTACGATATGTTCTTAAATGTAATTTTATTACACTCAGGGAAAAAAAACATAGTAAAATCAAGTACGATCGTATTTACTCCTTCATTTTTTCAACTTAATGGAAACAACTTTGAAATAAAGAGAAAAATACTTAAAATAACTATTGTCAACGTTGAAACAAAGTTTGAAAGTTGAAATTAAGTGAAAAATACTTAAAATAACTGTTGTCAACGTTGAAACAAAGTTGAACGATTTTAAATCAAGGTCTGGCAAACTTAATATAGGAAAATTTTTGAAATAATCGGAAAACAACTTGGAAATAAGTTTGTTTATTTTTGAATTTAAGTTTTAAATTGAAAACAAGTTTGTTCGTAGTTGTTTCTAAAATTTCCAACTTTACCAGACTTTCATTAACGTTTCTACTTGTTTTAAGGTGGTTATTTTTGATTTTAGGTTGTTTTTTCTCTGGGTGTACTTGTTTTAAACAAAATAACCGATCTGCATTTGTCATTTGGCATTTGTTTCTGTGTTCACGTAAAAAAGTTTTACCATCACTGCTTCTAATTGATTCATGCAAAAAAATTGTTACTTTCCGTGTAAATAAATTTTTATACCCCCACACTCACTGTGGCAGGGTATACTAACTTTGTCACAACGTTTGTAACGCCCATAAGGAGGCGTGTCCGGTATGGAAAAGTATATATATTCTTGATCAGTATCACCTCCTGAGTCGATTTAGCGATGTCCGTCTGTCTGTCCGTCCGTCTGTCCGTCTGTCCGTCTGTCCGTCTGTCCGTCCGCACGATAGCGGTCGCAGTTTTGGAGATATCGACTTGAAACTTTTTTTACATGTTTCTCTCGTGAATACTGAGATCAAGTTCGAGAATCAGCCAAATCGGACAAAAACTGGGCGTGGCTTCCATACACCGAAAAAAAAGGTAAACATTTTTTATTGTTGTATTCGATTGGAAATGTTTAGAAACGTATTTTTGACATGGTCCGAGGTTCCGCAGCCACATATATAAGGGTCTAAATGGGGTCTTGAGACCAATTTTTTTTTTTTTGTGGATTTAATTGGAAATTTTTAGAAATGGATTTTGGACATGGTCCGGGCTCCAAAACCACCTATAATTGGCTCAAAATAGGGTCTTGAGACCACAATTTTTTATGTTCAAGGTACTTCTTCCTACTGTGTGGGGGTATTTCAGCTTCGGTATAGCCGAAGATAGTCCACTCTCTAGTTTTTTTTAAAAAAGTCTGATACAGCATAATAGAAAAAACAATAGGGCAATTTACGAGTTGGTGCAAATCAGATGGCAAAATTATGCAATTGTGAACGCTCTTTTTCGGGTTACTTTGCAACAGCGGTTACATACCAAATAAACAGCTGATCTACTTGTATGGTAGTATTATTTTGTTGACATTACGAAGCACCGGCGAAATTTTGGGCCGATTATGGCGGCTCAACCGATAATTTCGTAAGTATTTCGTAAATATGCAACATTTCGCATCTCTGCAAACAATTTTTTATTAACCGATAACGGTTTTGTAAATTTTTCTGTTTTTGACGTCGTTGAGTAACATTGACACGTGTTTCCGTTTAAAAGTGATAAAATTAGAAATTTAAGAGTTATTGAAAAGTTTTTCTGTGTTTTTAAAATCAAACCAAAAAGGGATCAATCAATTCGTACGTTTTTGATATCGAGCAACAGCGAATAATGCGTCGAACAGCGAGGGTGTGGTTCCGTCGAACAGCAGTGGTGCTGGGCCAGAACCAGAATCAATTTCCGACCAATTTAACGAAACCGAATATGTGCGACGGCAGACTTTGGCCACTTCGAAAACTAATTATGGAGGGGACAGAAGGTAAAGGCTATGCATCTGCAGCAGAATCGGCAGTGCGGAGCTGTTTTGGAACTCTAATGTTGGGTACAAAGACAATTATGGCCATAGGGTTACCAGATTCTCTTGAGTAAAAAAGAGTACAGAGTTTTTAAAAAGACAAAAAAAAATTAGAAAAAAAATTCTTCAAAAAAGTTACAAAATCATACCTTTGGTAAAATTTTGAATAATACTACTTTTTTTCAAAAATTAAAAAAAAAACTGTTTTTAGTATTTCTGATTTAAGCACAAAGTTTTTTAAATCTTAAATACTAAAAAAAAAATTAGGTAAAACTCACAAAGTACCAACATATACGCCGATTCAAAATTAAAATTTACTACTTAGGTTTCTTTAGGTGTTTATGATTTTAAATTTGAAACTCCAAAGGGTCTAAGTGACAAATTAAGCGGATAATAAGTATAACACAATTTCGGTTAAAAATGTGGTTGGTCTCATACTAATTGTTTTTTTAATCCTAACAATTAAGAATATTGATAACTTTTTGAATGCAATGTGAAAGAAACTAACTAAACTAACATTTGAAGGTTTTTATTTTAATTCTGACGAATAATAAAAATGGTAAAGTCACAGCAATATGAAAAAGAGTACTTAATAGTACTTTCGGGAAAAAAGTGAGAGGAAAAAAGAGGACGGCCTAAAAAGAGTACCGTACTCTTTAAAAGATTTTGCAAAGTATGCTTCAATAGCGGGCCCACCTCCCTTAAAGGGTAAGTTAAAGTTGAAAAATTTGAAATTTTAGCAATGTTTTATTCAATTACATAGCTTCAAGTGTACACTATTCCGGTTTAAAAATGTTGGTATAAATTATTTAAAAAAAAATCAGGGGATATAACTTTAAAATGGATGATTCGATTTTTATGATCTTGGGTGTTTTATAAAGCTCTTTAAACATAGCTTTCTTCCTGTCTTTCTTTTAGTTTCTGAAATAAAAATTCAAGGCTAACATTTTTTTTTTAATTGATTGATTTTTATTCAGAGGAATTTTTCCTGAGGAGTTTTCTATTGAGCTTAACATAGAAGTGAAATTATCGTAATTATGGTTTTGTTCTACATCAGTGTCCCAGCGGGAGCAAAAGCGCTTCAATTGCCAATATCGAGCGCAATTTTTAAAGCAGTGAGCGCTTCATTGCCGATGGTACCTTCATTGTGTTTTTTGTATGGCATGTCCGCTTTTGTTGGCGCTTATGTGCCATGGCAATCGAGCGCGCTTCAGAAGCGCCTACAACAAAAGGCTAGATGAAGCACGCCGCAGAAAAAATGCTCTGCTCTGCTTGCTATTTTCATCCCTTATTTTTGTTCTTTTCTTACAACTACAATACAAGCAATACAAAACAGGCGCCAGCGTATTTTTTATTTGAATTTAAATTTTTTTTGCCTTCATGAAAAATTACGCCGTTGCACACTGGAATAATTTCAAATTTTATATTATTTTTTTATTTTCGAAATTTTTTCGGTACAACTTATTTTTTGCAGCTCGAAAACCTTTTCGCATGGCTACCTCGTAGTCCATGAACCCCATAGCTTCTGTCTTGACTGCTCCTAAAAAACAAAGATACAATTTATTAGCAAATGACTTAAGATTATTCAAAAATTAAAAATATCCTACCGTAAACAAATTGTTTTAAAATCCCTGTGTTTTTCAAGGCCAACTTCTTTTGGTTGCCATCCCAATTTACCTCCAAAATGAATGAGGGTTCTATTAACAGTAGGATGGTTATTATTCAAGTAATTATTTTTCACTTTCATAAAAATTCACTTGTGTTCTCTAACGCAGCGGACAACTGAAGGATGTAATTGCCGATTTAAACATGCGTTCGACAAATAAACAGTGATGTTCGTATTTATTCGAATACAATACGCACTGCAGTCGTCGCGTTGCGCATGGTGTGCTTCGATTAAGCTTTAAAAAAACGTGCTCAAGTAGCACTAGCACAGAGTATACAGAGGGGACACTCTGCTTGAGCGAGATGGAATATGCGTGAAGTGACAGCAAATTTGTTTACTGGTGTGCGTGAAAAAGTGAAATTTCTTTATTGGTGTGCGTGAAAATTCCCAATTTTTTTCACCACCAGAGCTCAGCTGTTGGCAGAAACTCAACACCAGAGCTCAGCTGTATGCATAACTCCCCACCAATTTTTATACCCCCACACACACTGTGGCAGGGTATACTCACTTTGTCACAACGTTTGTAACGCCCATAAGGAGGCGTGTCCGGTAAGGAAAAGTATATATATTCTTGATCAGCATCACCTCCTGAGTCGATTTAGCGATGTCCGTCTGTCTGTCCGTCTGTCCGTCTGTCCGTCCGCACGATAGAGGTCGCAGTTTTGGAGATATCAACTTGAAACTTTGGGTACATGTTTTTCTCGTGAATACTGAGATCAAGTTCGAGAATCAGCCAAATCGGACAAAAACTGGGCGTGGCTCCCATACACCGAAAAAAAAGGTAAAAATTGTTCAAGTCTTTTTTATTGTTGTATTCGATTGGAAATGTTTAGAAACGTATTTTTGACACGGTCCGAGGTTTCGAAGCCACATATATAAGGGTCTGAATGGGGTCTTGAGACAAAAATTTTTTTTTGGTGGATTTGATTGGAAATTTTTAGAAATGGATTTTGGACATGTTCCGGGCTCCAAAACCACCTATAATTGGGTCAAAATAGGGTCTTGAGACCACATTTTTTTATATTCGAGGTACTTCTTCCTACAGTGTGGGGGTATTTCAGCTTCGGTATAGCCGAAGATAGTCCACTCTCTAGTTTTCTTTTGTTTTGATTCTTTTTCGTATTCACCACCAGTTTGCAAATAATTTTTCTTGGCGTCTAAATTTGTGGAAAAGTGAAAACGTAAAAAGTGAACTGTGAAAAAAAATAATAAAAAACAATTATAAAATACATATACCAATATTTTATATTTTTATGCAGTGATCTTCATTAGTGTTTTTTCAATTTGCTGAATAGAAATTTGTACACCACCCTTGCCGCAGTGAGTGAAAATATTAGTGTAAATAAATTTAACTTTACTAATGGCATTTTGCATTTTGTAATATATTTGCAGACATAAAAAAATTCATTATGAGAGAATGCGTCATGAAATGTCCAGGAGCAGTTCGACTTTATTCCTTCCCCAATGCTGTGAAAGATGCCGAACGGTTAGTGAATCTTTTATATACTTTTATAAAGGGTTTATATGAAGGAATAAAGGGTTTTTCGAAGAGTCTGAGTCCTGAGTCTGTCTGCTGTGTGAGTCGGTTTTCTTAGTGCTGTTTTTGTAGCAACAATTCTGTCTGATTACAGTCCGTGTTCCTCCTCGTCCGTAAGGTTTGTCGAAAGTAAAATTATTTTCATTGGTTGGTTGGGCAGCGTGCGCCACAGTCCGAGCTCACTTCCTCGTTGATCCTACCCATGTAGTTGGAAGCGGATCAAGAGTGGACCTTGTAGATCTCGGCAAGAGCTTCTTCATCTTAGCCCTCTCAGGTGGAGATCCTCCAACGCCGGGACTCTAATTTTGTGTCGCTGAAACTAGTGCCTATTAGTAAAGTTATTTGAGGGCGGTCTCGGTTCAGTGGATGTTTAGTTGGGTGTTCCTTCTGATAGCTCGCCACAATGAACTTTGCGGGTTAATATTCAATTCTGTTTACTTTGCCAATTGATATGAAAAATCCTTGAAACTAAGAAAAAAAATGAGTTTATGTTGACATATTTTAAAAATTCAAAATGTAGAACATGGTACAGTCATTAGGTTAATACTGCATTACAGTATTAAGCCAAACTTAAGAATGTGTTGGGTCATTGTTTGATTTGAACTTTGAGATAGTCGCTTTCGAGAGGACCTTTAATTTGGGTTAGATTATTAAGGGTATTCACAAGTAATCATATGTAGAGCCATAAGAAATATTTGGTCAAACATTTTAATTTGTCATTAAATTTTGTATGAAAAATTCAATGCTTAATAATAATTTATGGCAAATCTTTATATGACGACATGTGAATATCGTTATGGTTTAATAAATGAGTAATCAATACTTTTTTAATTTTCTTATTCAAAGGACTGCAGTTTTGCTTAGAAGATAAAGGCAACTGAATCATCAATTCAAAATACCTCTCCAACCAACCTTCGGCATAAGTCACAGCGGACAGCAAATCCTTAGATTCACTTGCACGAGCCTGGTGTTATCATTCAGACACACCGAACAAAGTTCGGCAAATTGCAACTGATTTAAAGGAGGAACAGCCAAGCCCGTAGTAATCGCAGCACGTCCATTACGGCCCGCAAAATTCAAACTTTGCCGGATTAGATCGACTTTCCCAATGTGGTTCAGTTGGATTTCATTCACTTTTATCGTATTTGGATAATTGAACGGATATTATATAGAATATTACATTAACTTTTATTTATTATCTTTTAGTCCGTAGAAATAAACGTTTTCAAACAATTATTTTTTGCAATTTATAGAAATTGTTTACATTTTTTACTTTTTCACCACATTTTTTACACTTTTATTCATTCTCTCATACTTCTTCGTAGCAGGGATGCTTTTTTCAGTATAGTTGTACTTTTATACTTTCCTACTATTGAGACATTTTCGGTACAATTTAGAAAATTTCAAAATTTAATAAAATACTTAACTAAACATAATGGCCCATATTCATTGTAACAATTTGACCATTTCTGAATTTTGGCAACAAATATATAAATTTCCCAAGAAATTACCACAATTCCACGTAAAAAGAATATTTTTAGCTCAAAAAATATTTTTAAAAAATCCAAGACATCTACTTCAAGTACATACAATTTCAACTTTAAGAAAAAGCAGATGTTTTATAAAAACTACAGATCGATGCTGCCTTAACATAAAATTTCAAAATTTATTGTGAAATGTTTTTACTACAATTGCAATTAACATACCACAGAATAAAATACATAAGGACTTTTCATTTCGGTTTTCCTCCAAAAAGTAAATTTTACAGGATAAAGCATTTTTCTTGTTTCCCTACAAATTGAACCCTATTTCTTTGGAACCATTAACATTTCATATTGTTTTATTTTAATAATTTTTCAATAAAAATGTATTTCCAAAAAGTTTTGCTTGAGTTCATTATGCGGATAGGGTTCGCAATGTGTGTTTCAGTTATAAACACAAAACAAAAATGAATGGAAAATAGTCGTCTTTTTTCCCCAAAAAATATATTCATAAAAAATTGTTCATTTTCTTTGAAATCGTATCAAAAGTAGTATATAATTGTACGAAATTACATACAATTGTACCGAAATATTTGTATACCGAAAATATAACTATTTCATTTGTTTAAAACAATTCTTATATAAAACAGTAAACAATAGTTGAATTTCAAAGAAAATTAGCAATATTTTTTAAATTACATATTTTGTTTATTTGTATATTGTTTCTTTAAAGAAGTTTTTAAAACAAATGAAATAGTTATATTTTCGGTATACAAATATTTCGGTACAATTGTATGTAATTTCGTACAATTATATACTACTTTTCATACGAAATCGAATCATCCCTGCGAAAAATCGGAATAATTCGTGGTGAACTCACGTATAGTGTGTGAAGCAAAGAACGAAAAATCAAAAAAAATGGTCCGCCATATTGGATTTCAGGGAATTTAAAGAGAGTGTCCCCTCTGTATACTCTGTGGCACTAGGTTAGCGATTTTGATGAGTTGCTACATTTCCATTGTAAGATGAAGCGTCGGGATTGCACTTAGGGTTGCCACACGGTCTGGATTCGTCTGGATTGTCCAGATTTTTTGTCATGTGTCCAGAGTCCAGTTTTTCAATAATTTGTCCAGACAAAATTTTCTCTGATATTTCTCAGTAAAAAAACTAAAAAAAAGTCAGAAAACCTAATAGCGTTTTCGTTTTTATTATAAAGATAAAGTTTTCTGTCAAATAGTTTTATTTTTTTCAATTACTGCTAATGAGTTTTTAGCCATTTAAATAACTTAGGTTCCTTACCTTAAGTAGAATGATGGCTGATTTCATAAAATATTTCTGAGGCCAAAGACAATACCCTCTTAAGTAATTAAGCATGAATTGAATAAGACTATACGTCATTCTAAACATTTTTCGAAGAGTCTTCTGAAATATTTATGGACCATTTTGAAATTTTGTTTCGACTTAAAGAGTTCTACACACTTTTAAAAACAGTAAATTGTTACAAGCGGCTACAAAATATTTGTGGAAAGAATAGCATTGTACTGTTTTTAAACTGAAGTTGTAAAGCTTTCAACGTCTGAAAAACTGAAAAAGACAAATTTACAGGTCTTTTCTGTCGAGAGACAAAAGGTAAAATGTTTGTTGCATGCCAATGAGAAGGTACTAAAGGCGGTTACAAACTTCTAACCGCGCCAGAATAGACCTGTAAAGGTGTTTTTTTCATAATAAGCTATGTAATTTAATTGTTTTTTTCAATGTGAGGAGGAACCAATGTATATCCTTGCATATTGCTATCCAATTCCTACTTTACTATTACTTAAAAATATGCCATTAAAATAAAAAAAAATTTCTGATTTTTTCTTTGAATGTCCAGTTAAAAATGGAAAAGTCCAGATATTTTTTTTCAAAATCCAGACGAAGATCATTTTGCATGTGGCAACCCTAATTGCACTACATGATGAAGCGCTAACAATTCCTCCCGCTGGGGTCAGGCAAACCAATACATAAAAATGCATACTTGTGTGTGTGCCTGAGAGAGCGGCACACGTTTCGCGCGTTTGACGAAGATGCTTATAGTGTACGTGTGAAAGCATTGCGTTGCCAGCGAACTGAAGCCTATGCACTCGACTAAGGCATTCAATCCCGGGATCCCGAAATCCCGGGATCCCGAAAGTTTTCTCAATCCCGGAAACCCGAGATTTTGAGTCCGGAATCCCGGGATTCAAAAATGCATTTTTTATTCATTGTTTAAGAAATGTTTTCAATTAAAACCATTTTTTTTTTCAAAAAAGATGTATGTATGTTAAAATTATTTTTTTGACCGTATATTGAAAACTTTACGAATTGGATAAATGGTTTTGTGTGTGTTTTAGTGTTGAATGGACACCAATTTTAATAGTTTTAAACAACAATTGGTGTATCCGTTCCCGCTATAATACTAAAACTACTGAAAGTAAGTTTTTCGTGTTTAGCATGAAATGGAGCTGGCAGAATTTTATGATTATATTCGGATTCAGCATGGCAAAAAAATAATTTGTTCGATCAATCTAATTTAAAAAGAATGGCTTTTTGTTTGACTATATTTATTTAAATACACATCATTAAATTCTACATCATCCTCCACTACATAATAATTGACATATTCATCAAATATTAGAGAAGTTTTAATTTTTGGATGTATAATATTCCTCTTGGAGTAAAGAAGAGGATGGGAAGCTAAAATCGTGTAAGTCATTAAGTCTTTGTTCACTCAAAGAATTTTTCATTCGTAAGAAACAAAAAATTTGACAAACATACTTTATTTGTTGTTTCGTTTGCGTAACGAAAAAAAAAAATTTCAATTCAGCCAGGATTCGAACGCGGGACGTGTATAAGTTACGCACATACACAATGTGCCACTGAGCTACTTTTGTTCTGGTCGATAAAAACAAAGTTATATTAATTAGTTTTTAATTTGCAGCAATTTAAAAACGTTTCCAATAAAAGTAAACTGCAATACTTTTATTGGAAACGTTTTTGAATTGTAGCAAATTTATTTATTATTTGCGGCAAAACGACTTAATTTGGAGCAAATGTGTTTTGTTTGTTTTTTCGTTTAAGTTTGTATTCAAAAGTAGTATATTTGCAGCAAACGTTCTCCAAACATAATAATTATTTGAGTGTTGGTTTCCTCTCGGCCTGTTTTTCTTGTATGTGTTAACCGATTTTTACGTACGTTTTTGTGATTGGCTTCTAAGGCTTCTTCAGACAAACAACCTGGAATAAATATCATTTGTTCTTTGTACTTTTCCTTCTTTCGTAAAATACACATACGAGCGATTCAGCGGGGCAATAAATTTCGTTCGTTTTCAAAAATTTAAACTTTACTTTTGCATTCAATAGTTTTGATCGCGGACAAAACCAAACGATTTTTTTTTCGTTTTGTGCATTCTATTGGATTTGTAATTGTAAAAGAGCCTTATTCTAGCAATAAGAAACAATGGGCGCATTCAGCGGAGACAACAGTTGTCATAGCGCTACCTCTCTCAGCGCTTTATTCTGAATGCGTTGCTACTGCTAACTTCAAAACCACAACTCAAAATTTTTTTTTCGGTATTTATTTTTTTTGGAAATGGAAATTTCTGTAAATGATTTATTTATGAACGATGGACTAGGTATGGTCATACTGAGCGGTATAGCGGGCCTTCCCCAGCAGTTGACTGGTCAAATGAGTAGGGAACGTGAAGATGAAACCTCGAAACAAGCAATATTGCCCAATTGTTTATTTAGTTTTTAGCTGACTGAAATGTGATTTGAAATATCACTTGACGTAGCTCACAACAGTTGTTCACAAGTAGCATATAAAAAGGTTGCTACCTAAATTTGGTAGCGCTACCAGAAAATGACATAGTAGCGCTTCCAAATTAGTGTCATTCAGTGAATAATCACACAACTGTTGTCTCCGCTGAATGCGGGTTTTTCTTGCTTTACCAATAATTGGATTTTACTATAAGAAAACTTTACATTTTTAATTTAGCCTAAAAAACCAAAAAAGGTTATAAAACACTAATTTTCAGGTCATTCCAGCAAAAAATGTATTTTTGTAAAATTTTTTCTCAAACGTTTACAAACATAAACATAATTTTTGAAAAAATTTAGTTGGCTTTCAGGTAATGTAACTTTTAAAAAAAATTATTTAATCCCTTAATGCTTACATTTACATTTTTTCTTAGTAGGACAATTACCTTTAAAACAAACGTAAGGTCGACTAAATCCGACAATCTTGAATTCACAGAGGCACCTTGAAAAACTCAAATGACACCAGGTGGAACACTCTTTTGGCCATGTTTCGAAGCTACACACGCAGTTTCAATGCTGTCAATATTGTGCTACTGAAGGCAAAACAAACGTTCTATCTGGCGGAGATGGAACAAAAAATGATCAAAGAATTTGGCGAATTTCTGGAAATATTTGAGAATGTCACTGCGTATTTGCAAGGCAGCAACTACCCTACCAAAAGTTGTTGCATAGTATTCTATGAACTCATTATCGCTGAATTGCAAAGCTGGGCATAGTTAATCGAGAATTTAACTTCGTTAACCCGGTAATAGTTAATCAAAAATTTAACTTCGTTAAATTTTAAAGTTAATTTCGTTAAAAAGTTAACTTTGTTAAAAGTTAAAAAAAAACAGTTAAATTTTCTATAGAAAAAATTTTTTTTACAAAAAAAAATTTTAACTATATTCCATTTAATGCCTGCACTCACACACCCTTTTTCCGAATTTGCTTTGTAATAAATGATAAAATTTGTTATCAAAAGCGAAATTTCGTGTATGAAACAATTTATGTATATTCATATAAAGGCATACAAATTTCAATTGAATATTAAATAATAGTAATGAAACGAATGAATTTTGGTTAAGAACAAATGTCACAGGCCATTCCAAACACAATGGCGTTCTGAGTTTTTCGCCATTTTTAGAAATGGAAAATGCGATGTAAACATCCTGACGATGTAAACCTCACGTGATGGCTGATAACTCCATTGTGTTTAGAATGGTATATTCATACATAAAAATAGAATATAGAACACTTCAAAATATATCGACCTGTGTATTTAATTGTTTTGTGAAATAATTTTTAAATTAAATCAGTTTAAAAATAGTATGAATTCTTAATTTTTACTTTTTGTTTACATTTAATAATAAAAAAAATGTTTTTGTTTCAAAGTTAACTAATGCTAGTTAATCGAAGAAATTTAACTTAACTAAATGAAAAAGTTAATGGTTTTCGAAATTAACTGAAACGTTAAAAGTTAACCAAAAATTTAACTTCGTTAATTAACTATTAGCTAATTAACTAGTTAATGCAAAGCTTTGCTGAATTGGTTAAGCGTAAGAATATTATTGCATTCGAAGCAGTAATATAACTCTAAAATTTGCCCTCCTTAAATTTAAGAGCAGTTTTAAAATACGTAAAAGAGCGGCTCCGCAAAATACCGAGTTCGTTGAAAACAACTATGATGATGTTCTCGATAAAACATATGGTTCTTTTATAACCGTAGAAGATCTGTTATACAAGGAAATTTTGATGATCGAGGATACGCAGGAAACTACGGAAGAACCATAACTTTCGGTAGTTGTTTCACTTCGAATTGTATGTATGCAAAAAACTGCTTTCCGAGATATAAAATTTTTTAAGTTTCGATTTCCCTTTATACAATTTCTCGAGTTAATTTTTAGAATATTTTTTTTTGGGAATTTTAAAAAATTGCTACAGTAAATATATTCCAACAATATAGATAAATTCGTTTTTTCAAACAGATTTAAAAAAAATAAAAATATGATATTTGTATGGTACAAAAAAAACGAATAAACGTCCGATTTGGAAGCCTATTCATATTGAAATGCCAAGCCAAACTCAACACAAATCACTTGACAGCTGACAAAATTGGCACCAGTTAAAACAGTGTTGCCAACTTAAAGTTCTCTAAAAAAACACCCTTTACATGAAATGTATTGTGGTTGATATCTGAGCGCCCGAAGGCGACCTCAATGAGTTTAAAAAGAATATTTTTCAACTTAAGCTGTGTTTTATTTTATTGGCTCCAGTTTACATTTTCAATACAAAAAAACGAATGAGGGGAATATTAAACGACTCGACGAGAAAGATCTCACCGAATTGGTAGACAAAGAAATTGAAGATTTCATCTCGGTGAATTCTCTGAATTTCTTCTCACGATTTGCAATACCAATATCGTTTCTACAGGAAGACGCATCACTGTGGATAATGCCGATTATTTAAAAGAATAATTTTTTTTGTTCAAAATCTGAAGGTGGTAAACGATGCGGCTGAGAGAGGCGTCAAATTATTAACAGATTTTAATACTTTGATCAAAGACGAGGAGCAAAAAAAGTTGTTCTTACAAGATGTAAGAAATTAAAGAAAAGTACACTGAGGGAAAACAAATTTTAAACGGGTATCGTTACGAAAAATGTATCATTGCATAGTTCTAAAATACAACTGATACAGTTTTACTTTTTGAAGATGGTATGAGTTACTGGAGGCTGAATTCAAATCTCAGCCTGAGCCTGATTCCAAATCCATTTTGTTCCATTTCGTTCCCGACATAATTTCCAATCAAATACAAGAAACGGAATCCAAATCGGTTGAGTATTTCTTAAGTTAAGGGAAAATAGTACAAATTTGGCGGCTATTTTGTATGGAAAGTATGAGGATTTGTTGATATTTTATTAAAATTTTTTCGATATTTAATGCATAATTTAAAAAAATTTTATCGATTTTTTGTCGACAGTTTTTTGATATTATATCGATAATTTTTCGAAAATTTATAGATTTTTTAGTTTTTTGATAATTTCCATTCCCAATCCATTTAAAAATTTTGTTACAATTCCATTTTGTTCCGGTACAATTCTATTTCGTTCCAGTTTCATTCCCTTTTCGTTCTTGACCTCATTTCCGCATAGATATTTAATCAAAAATTTTTCGATATTAAATAGATAATTTTTAAAAATTTAATCAATTTTTTGTTGAAAGTTTTTTGATATTATTTTTTGATATTTTATCGATAAATTTTCGATAATTTATCGATAATTTCTATTTCTTGATTCATTTAAAAACTTTGTTCCAATTCCATTTTGTTCCGGTCCAATTCCGTTCCAGTTTCATTCCCATTTCGTTCTCGACCTCGAAAAATTATCAATAAAAAATTGATAAATTATCGATAAAATATCGAAAAATATCAAAAATTATCGACAAAAAATCGATAAAATTTTTAAAAACTATCCATTTAATATCGAATTACTCGATGCATTGATATTTTTCTATAAAATGTACGAAACATATAGTTCCCCAAAATAACCACTTAAAAAAATTTAAGTGATGTCACCTGATACATCTCAAAAAACTACTAATAACTGATTACCGAATACTTCTGGAAACAAGTATTCGGTATGTAGCCAGAACGTCCAAGAATATAATAAACTATTCGAAGATGAAGCAAAAAGCCAAAAAGTAAGTATTTTTGGAAAATTTATTATTTTTCATCATTATTTATTAATTTTATTGTTTTCTTTTCGCCCTTAGACCTTGCAAGTTTGATTGGAAGGGCCATTGAGTAGCAGTCACATTTGGCAAAGCATAGCAGCAGATCCGATAAACTGGACAAATTCTAAGTTAAACTATGAATCGAGCCCAAACAAACAACCAGAAAATTTTAATTGGTAATCGTTATTGATCATATTTTCATTTTTTTAAACATTTATTTGTTGTTTGTTTGGGATATATACGTAATACTTCTATATTACCAGTATCCTTTCTCTGCAATGTGTTTTCAGCTCACTGTAAGACCGAAATAGCAAGCATTGAATTTTGTATTAGTTTGACAGAGAAATCCGAACTGCGAATGTACTGTTTCATATATTTTGTCTCTTGATATCAGTGAATGTACTTTCACTATTCTGGCAATATAGAAGTATTACATATAACACGCTCAAAATAAAAAAGCGATGAAATGTATGGAGCCTCAGTACATTTCATCGCTATTTTCTTCTGAGCATGTCATATATGGTTTGGGCTGAATCGACCTTACACCGTTTTCAAAATACCCGTGCCAAAATCACGATTTCTAATTTCAATAAATCTTTTTAAAACGAACTGAACTCAATTTTTTAAATTTTTGGGTAAATAAATATACCCAAAATTTAACGAAGTTAAATTAAAAAACGAAGTTGATTAACTATTTCCGGATTAACGAAGTTAAATTCTCGATTAACTATGCCCAGCTTTGCAAGTTTGATGTTGTGAATTGATAATTCAGTGTAAAACGTGATAATATCAATTTATGGTTTTTCATACCAATTAAACAAAAATAGTATCAATATGAGACGAAAAACGAATGGAATGATGCAATTCTTATCAAATTAACAAATTTTGTCATGAAAGAAAAACTTAAAGGCAGGTAATTTCAATTTTACATGATTTTTTTATTTCAGTCTACGAAAAACGTGGCAATTGAAGGCAACTCATAGAAGAAATTGGTAATCGATGGAAAATGAATAACTTTTTTTTCGAAATCTGACAAAGCTTGTTTTGGAAATGGACGCCTCACTGAAAAAAACTACTTTTGATTTGCTCTTTATTTTTTGAAAATTGTTATGATTAAGCGGTTTTTTTTTTAATAAAATACATTTTTGCCCCTTTTTCAAAATTTTTAACGGTAACCCTGACACTGTGTCACAAAATAAGGGTCAAAAAATACACTCGCGTTGGTATTGGAAAACTAAATATAATGGCATACTACGAATATCCAATATACCTCCAAAATCGTAGGACCAAACAAATTGTTCATAAAATTATTTTAAACTCTGCCATTTTTTTTATCGATTTTTATTTTCAATATGATATAAAAAGAGGGAAAAACACATTTACAATCATATATTAATTGTCCTTCTACGATTAAAATTTTGAAATTCCAACATTTTTTTTTTATTTTTATACCCCTACACACACTGTGGCAGGGTATACTAACTACTAACTTTAACACAACGTTTGTAACGCCCATAAGGAGGCGAGTCCGGTACGGAAAAGTATATATATTCTTGGTCAGCATCACCACCGGAGTCGATTTAGCCATTTCCGTCTGTCCCTCTGTCTGCCCGCACGATAGCGGTCGCAGTTTTGGAGATATCTACTTGAAACTTTGGGACCATGTTTTTCACTTCAAAAGTAAGCAAGTTCGAAAATCAGCCAAATCGGACAAAAACTGGTCGTGGCTCCCATATAACGAAAAAAAGGTCAACCTTTTCCAAGTCTTTTTTATAGCTGTTTTCGATTGAAAATGTTTAGAAATGGATTTTTGACATGGTATAAACTTCCAAAACCACATATAAATGGGTCAAAATGGGGTCTTGAGACCAAATTTTTTTTTGGTGGATTTGATTGGAAATTTTTAGAAACGGATTTTGGTAGTGATTTGAAACTCCAAAACCACCTATAAAGGGCTCAAACCGGGGTCTTGAGAACAAATTTTTTATGTTGAGGTATTTCTAAACTTTTACTGTGGTGTATTTCTGCTTCGGCATGGTCGAAGATAGTCCACTCTCTAGTTCCAAACTTAACTTTATATTGTGGTTTTTTTGTTCTATAAATATTTTTTTCTATCAAGAAATGAAAAGTTTTTTTAAATCTGCGTTCAACGAATCCAAGAAATCGAAGATCAACATTTGACCTCAAAAAGAAACGACTTTCATTCTGTTCTCTGACCGTGCCAGAATATTGAAGAAAATTAAAAAAAATTTTACATTTGTTTGAAAAATCTTCCGGGAAATCAAAAGCTAACAAAGTGAATTTTCGACCACTCTAGAGTACATTTAAAAAAATGTATTCCCAGGCGGAGACCGTCTGAAATAGATAATTATAGTTTCTCTCGTATTTTTCTGGACTACCTCGATTTTAAAATGTGTCTAAGTACAGCATCAATTCGGAGCGGGTTCACGATATCGGATCGTTTTAAAGCAGGCGTATGCAAAATCATTTGCAGTTGCTTAGTGATCAAGAGAGAGAAATGCGCATCTCTGTTTTAAAGCTTCAAACTTGTATGTTGGCATAAACTAAGACATTCTTGAAAAAGATCAAACGAATTTCACTGTTTTTGAGTAGGTGTGCATATGTGTACGGCCAACTATGATAAATTTGTTATATGTGCTATATAAATTTGTATGAATATTCTTATCCTCATATACCCGGTTAATTTAAAATTAATGCACTCGTAAATAAATTAATTAGCATTTCAACATAACGTGAAATAAATATTAATACATACATTCAGCTACATACATTAGACACTACGCGACAAAACAGATTAAACCTCAGCGTAATCAAGTAAATTAATAGCGCAGAAGTTACGAAAAAGGGGCGTATGTACGTGGTTTTCCTTAGCGAAAGAGTTATGAAGTTAAAGTTCAAAGTGCTTAATTATAATAATTAAAAACTTTCTCGAAAACCGAGCGCGAAATTCGCGTTGACATTCCTTAACGAATTGGGAGTGTAAATTCGTAAAGTTTTCCAACATAGGGCAGAGTTCCATGCGACGGCGGGAGGCATTTGCGAACGCCTCAGTTAGTTATGAGGATATTGGGATGAAGGAAAGCACCCACAAGGCAACGTACTAGCATTTGTTCTGTTGATCGTAATTTATGATAGTTACTAGTATTCGTAACTGGAGTGTTTGTGTACAGAGAGAATGAAGCATGGTCGTCCTTTGAACGCAATCGTTCCTAGTATTTCCCGAAAATTCGCTTGGTTATACACGAAGAACTCTCAGGATATTTTGGCTAACTGGGATTGCTTTCATTTTGTTTGCATGTGTGAGGGTGGTGGGCAGTGGGGTTGGTTACGCAAATGATAGCTTGGCAGTAGCTTTATTTCTGACCCAACTGCCAGTTGAGTGCGCATGGAATACTTCGTATTAAAAATAATATGCAAAGTGCGGGAACCTGTTGAGATTTTGCCAATTCCCCAAGCAAATAACATATTCACATATTGTTACGTACCCACTGCCATTCCGTGCTGCTGCGGTACTATGTAGTCTTCTGTGTGTTTGTGTGTGCCCCAAGTTTAAGAAGGCCCATGTTTGCATGTTTTGTGTTTGTCTGTTCTTCAGACTTGCGGCTGTTTATGATTTATCATCGCCGCTAAAGTTGGTTATTACTTAAGATGGAGAAGGATGCCTTCAACCACAAAAGAAAGTTATTATTTTCGTTTTGAATGCGAGGGCGAAGAGTTCAATTAATTAAAGGTGACAGGTCACGTTGAAAATATTCTCAAGGATAAGTATTAAACAAAAAATTCATTTTAAAAAACATGATATATTTATTACAATATGTGTGCAAGTTGTTATGTCTCCATAGTTTCATTTTTTTTTTATAAATTGTACGAGCATGGCAAATTGTGTGTCCACATGACTGGGCTGATGAATTATGTGCTCTTGAAAACACTTCGCTGCGCTAAATTTGCACACAATGATCCATGTACCATTTTTTACACTTCTTGCGCCCCCTTATACGCGATATTGAGCGTAACTCCATTGTTTTTGCTTACTGCATCGAGTCGCGAAGCTTTCTCAATAATTGAACGACGAACAAATGCAAAAAAGAATCCAATCTTCTAATGTAACCGCAACCATTGGTTGTTTCATTCATACCATTAATTTCGCACGGCAATAGAAATACAGCCGCGTTTGTTCTCAGGTGTTTTATTAACGTTGGAAAAACCACAATTAAAAATATATACAGTAGTATTGACGCTTACAAATGCGCTACATCTGACGCTACATAAAGTCAGTTTTTCAGTTGAAATTCTCACAAAAAATACAGTTTTTTCTCCATCCACTTTAAGTATTCCCACAGGAAATACCAATTGTATTGAAAAATTGCAAAAAAAAAAACCAGAAAAATGTTTGGATGGATTTTTCATTCGGTTCTTTTCTTAAAGCGAATTAAACATAGTATAAGAGAATAAGTTGTATAGGAAACGGGCGCTTTGGTCCACGGAAGACGAGGAGCTGCTCATGTAAAATATTACAAATACGAACACAGCGTTTTTAAGGTGAATTAATTATCTTTCGTTTGGCCATAGACCATATTTCTGTATTCGCTGAAAATAAGAAAGTTATAGGTAATTTTTGAAAGGTCTTGAAACCGAAAACTTACCCGACTGTTCGGGTACGTTTTTACTAAAATAATAAGCTTTTAATTCAAATAATAAACTGCTAAGTCATATGCAAGTTTTATATGACCCCCCCACACATACTAACATTGACAAAACGTTTGTAGCGCCCATAAGAAGGCGTGTCCGGTATGGAAAAGTATATACTGCCGTGCTAAGCATAAAATGCTTATTTGCAATTTGGAAAATTTCATTGTCATTAGGCATTTACTGTTGCTCTACACATCACATATTTTTTAAATGATTTTCTTCAGCATAAATCGATGAAAATATGTTTTTTCTATAATACTTAAATGAATTTACAACAAACAATTCCATTTTAATATTAGAAAATGTACCTTGAAAATTATTATATTACTAGCTGTTACATACCCGGCGTTGCACGGGTTGTATAAAATTTTAAAATAAATATATATAGGAATTTGCGACAATTTCAATGGCGCTGTAGTTGATGGTTTATTCCCCCCGTGAAACTTGGTGACAGTTGTAATCCCACCCGGTAGGAATCACCCAAAAAAAGTACAAGGACGCACTTGGTGGCAGCTGTAATTCCACCCGGTATGATTCAGCCAAAAAAAGTCCAAGGACGCACTTGGTGGCAGTTGTAATCCAACCCGGTATGATCCACCCAAAAAATGTCCAAGGACGCAATTGGTGGCAGTTGTTATCCCACCCGGTATGATTCACAAAAAAAGAGTCGAAGAACACACTTGGTGGCAGCTGTAATCCCACCCGGCATGATTCACCCAAAAAATGTCCAAGGTTCCAGCTGTAATCCCACCCGGTATGATTCACCCAAAAAATGTCCAAGGAAGCACTTGGTGCCAGGTTGTAATCCCACCCGGCATGAGCCACCCACAAAATGTCCAAGGACGCTCTTGGTGGCAGTTGTAATCGCACCCGGCATGAGCCACCCAAAAAATGTCCAAGGAAGCACTTGGTTCCAGTTGTAATCCCACCCGGTATGATTCACCCAAAAAATGTCCAAGGACGCACTTGGTGGCAGCTGTAATCCCACCCGGTATGATTCAGCCAAAAAAAGTCCAAGGACACAATTGGTAGCAGTTGTAATCCCACCCGATATGATTCACCCAAAAAATGTGCTAGGGCGCAGTTGGTGGCATGGACCACTTAATATTCGATAGTTACTAAGTTACTTTTTAATAATATTTTTTGTTGTATGGGAGGAGCCACGCCCCGTTGTCCAAATCCAACCTCTTATGTCCTATTGCAAATTCCATTACTAACACAATTTTACCTTAAAATTTCAATAAAATCAGTAAAGCCGTGATATGGGGTAGAAAATTGTCCAATTATTCCCATATTCGACACATAGCAGTACAACTCCATTCCAAATTTCACTAAAATATATCCATTAGTTGCTTAATTAGCTGGTATTTAAGTTATGTGTTGTGTGGGTGCCCCGCCCCTTTGTCCAATTATTCCCATATTCGACACATAGCTGGGAAAACATACTATACAGCTCCATTCCAAATTTCATTAAAATATATCCAATAGTTGATAATTAGCTGTTATTTAAGTTACGTGTTGTGTGGGCGGTGCCACGCCCCTTGTCCAATTATTTCCATTTTCGACACACAGCAGTACAACTCCATTCCAAATTTCACTAAAATATATCCAATAGTTTATTTATTTATTTATTTATTTATTTAAGCCAATGATTCAACTTAGGATCTACAGGCTAGATTTACAAAAAATAGTACTTATATATTAAAATTTAAAAATATATGTACATAAAACTAATGGTAATTATTATTTACACGCTCTTTAAACATAAGTTTTGGCAAAGAAAAATCTATTTCAATACTTAAAGCTACTTCATTAAATTCAATAAGCGACCTCATAAGCGGTTGATTCGCAGCATAATTTGTTTTATAACACTTAATAGCGAAAATCTTATTCTGACGAGTAGTTCTGATTGGAACAAAAAAATTGATTAGACTTAGCAACATTGAGCAATCGATATTGCCACAAATGATATCGTAGACAAACATCAAAGAATTGATAATGCGTCTACTCTCTAACGATTTCAGATTAATGAGTAAACAACGCGACTTATAAGAAGGAATCGGTTCTTGAAAATTTAATGAAAAAAGTGCAAATTTTAAAAATTTCTTCTGTACCCTTTCAAGGCGATTTGTATGAATAGCATAAAACGGATTCCAGATAATTGCAGCGTATTCCAGCCTTGATCGTACAAATGCAGTGAAAAGAAGCTTATACGTGTAAGGGTCCCGAAATTCGGAACTATTACGACGTACAAATGCTAACATTGCATATGCTTTCGGTATTATGTAATTCAGATGATTAACAAATGTTAACTTAGAGTCAAGCAAAACACCCAGATCCAACATTTCATTTAAAAACTTTAAACGAGAAGTCCCAATAAAAAACGACGATATAATATTGCTGTTTAATTTAGAGAAAGTGACGTGAAAACACTTTTTAACATTTAGAGCTAAACAATTTGTAAGGCACCACGCATTTAACCTATTTCAATCATCTTGTATTAAAAAAGCATCGGTTACGCAGTTAGCTTTTAAAAATATTTTAAGATCATCCGCATATAAAAGATAATTACATATATGAAAGCATGAACCAATATCATTAATAAAAAGAACAAAAAATAGCGGCCCAAGAATACTTCCTTGGGGAACACCCGAAGAGGCAACAAAAGATTTAGATTTAGTACCCTCCACAAGAACATGGCAAAGCCTATCGCGCAAGTATGATTCTATCCATTTCAAAAAAGCAGAGTGAAATCCTAGTTTTTAACCCCAGAATTTTATGCGACACTTTATCAAAAGCTTTTGAAAAGTCAGTGTAAACAGTGTCAACTTGGCACCGCTCTTCAAAGGCTGAAAAGCAATACGATGTGAAAGCCATCAAATTTGTAACTGTCGATCGCCCAGCAACAAATCCATGCTGCTGGGGAGAAATAATTCTAGCAAGAGGAAAAACCAGACTTTCCTTCACAATAACTTCAAACAGTTTCGATATAGTTGAAAGTTTTGAAATGGGGCGATAATTCGAAATAACATTTTTACTACCACTTTTGAATACAGGGGTAATGTGCGAAATCTTCCATCTATCTATAAAGACACCAGCAGACAAAGACAGATTAAAAACATGGCACAATGGATTACAAATTGAAGAAGCACAATTTTTTAAAAACAAAGGAGAGAAACCATTACAATCAGCCTTAGCAGACATTTTTAGATTTTGTATGCCTCTCATTACGTCACTTTCACTAATATTCAAAGAGCCAAAATCAATAGAAGAACAAATATTATCAAATATAGAGCTATCAATTGAAACGGTATCAGATTCAAAGTTTGACATAAAAAAATTTGCAAAAAGGTTTGAAATACCAACAGCAGAATTAGAGGTATTTCCATTGAAAGTCATCATGGATGGAATATCTGAACGTGATTTTTTCGATTTGACAAACTGCCAAAACAATTTTGGATTACTTCTAATGCTATTCTCAAAATTCAAGATGTAGTTCTTGTACAAAAATTTTTCCAAGACAGTAAACTCCTTCATATAATGCAAATATTTGATTTTATCGTTTATATCATATGTGGCCTTATACTTATTGATTAATTAGCTGGTATTTAAGTTATGTGTTGTGTGGGAGGTGCCACGCCCCTTTGTCCTATTATTCCCATATTCCCATATTCGACACATAGCTGGGAAAACATACTATACAGCTCCATTCCAAATTTCATTAAAATATATCCAATAGTTGCTTAATTAGCTGTTATTTAAGTTACGTGTTGTTACCTTGTAGACATATTTTGTGTTGTATGGGAGGTGCAACGCCCATTTGTCCAATCCCAACCGCATATAGCCTATGTTACATGTCGATACCTATAGAATTTATCCTGAACGTTTCAAGAGAATCGGTACAGCCGTTTAGCCGTGATTGAGGGACAAACAGACAGACAGACATACAGACACACACTCAGTTTTATAATATATATAGGGATAATAAGCAAAAAGCAGATAAGTATTTTATGTTTAGCACGGCAGTATATATTATTGATTATCGATATAGCCATGTCCGTCCGCCCGTCAGTCCGCACGATAGCGGCCGCAGTTTTTGATATTTCGATTTGAAACTTTGGGTATTGATGCGTTCTCGCTGTCGAATCGATGGCTTTTCTACTGGGATTACTGCAAAGAGTAAATACAGTCAGTTCGACTGGAAGTTCTCCTTATCATGAATTCGCACGGGACCAGCAAATAACTTTATTATATAGAAAATTCATTTTATACAAATTCACTATAGAGAAAAGCGACGGTACCAGCACTAACTTTTTGAGTTTGTATGAAAGCATACATACATTGTATACTCAACAACGGTCCGTGTTTTTTAAAGTTCATTTGCCAGTTTTATTTCATGATCAAGAATATAAACATAACTGCGACATTCGTCCTCAATTTGGATTGAAATATTTTTAGCTGCCGTGGCAGGAGTGATTCAAATACGTGCTCAGTTTTAGAATTGGCGGTTGATTAGTTCCTTGTGGGGCGAAACTATGGCCGTCACTGAAGCAAAGGTCGCCAATAGAAAGGCGTAAATCAGACACATACCACATTGACGACAACAACCTATTTGTGAATGGTGATTCCCCCACCGAAACGCTACTGGTAATTAACAAGATTGTCCCAATGGGATTGCGCTAATGTAAAGAAGTAAACTCGGCTACAAATGAGATTTTACGATATTCGACAAGATAAAGGATTGTCGTATTTGCAAATACATTCATCTTAACCAAATAGTTGATATGTATATGTAGTTGTTACATACTTTGGAATTGTAGCTTAAAACTACAATCAATCTAGGGCACATGCCCTACTTAAACCATTAAAAACAAAAACAGAAACCCAATCAAAAATGATTCAGTCCAGTGATTCCTGCATGAAAACAATTTGAGGATTTGCTTCTTTATTTCCTTTCACCCCTTGGAAGGCATAACGCGTTGACCACACCTATTCGTCATCTGGTTCGGTTTCCGGCGGATCACTTCAGTTCACTCAACTCATTCCGAGAGAATTCGCTTCGTCTTCCAAGGTTCTTCGCCACGTTTCCTGAGGGCACCACACTCAAATATACAACTTTTGAATTCAAACTTAAACGAAAAAACAAACAAAAAACATTTGCTCCAAATTAAGTCGTTTTGCCGCAAATCCTTATCCTTACTATTTATAAAATTGAAAACGCCAATGTAACGGGTAAGAGCAAAAACTAGCCAACCGATTTTCATAATCCTTCTTGTGCCAAGGAAGAGAAAAGATAATTTTTTTTCTGATTTTCGAAAGCTAAATATCTTAATTTTCGGTATTAAGTTCTATTTCAAAACTTTATCCTATGCTTACAGATTTCGTTCGATTTTATTGACATAGTCTGTGCTTGCAGAACATTATTGTATGATGCTTTCCACTCTATTCCACAGATAGCTGCAAATGGAGAGTTGTTTTATTTATATGGAGTTTTTATGCTCTCTCTCTCTCTCTTTTTATTCACCACTAGCTTATTCCCACAGCTTCGCTCGCAATAATTTTGTAATTTCATGTTAACGTAGAAATTTTATATGTATTATTTAAGCAGCTGACATAAAAATAGATTTTGCAAGTCATCCCTCTGCCCATTAACCTACCAGCACCAAATCCAAAACTCCAGCGAAATCCCTTGAATTGGACCCGAGTTACAGAGCTTTAAAAATTTTAGGGCGTGGCAGTGGGCGGATCTTAAATGCTCATAGTCAACCCTCAGCCCATTCACCACCCAGCTCCAAATCCAAAATTTCAGCGAAATCCCTTGAATAGGACCCGAGTTACAGAGCTTTAAAAATTTTAAGGCGTGGCAGTGGGCGGAACTTAAATTTCAATAGTCAACCCTCTGCCCATCCACCTCCCAGCACCAAATCCAAAATTTCACCGAAATCCCTTGAATTGGACCCGAGTTACAGAGCTTTTAAAATTTTAGGGCGTGGCAGTGGGCGGATCTTAAATGCCCTTAGTCAACCCTCAGCCCATTCACCACCCAGCTCCAAATTCAGTTACAGAGCTTTAAAAATTTTAAGGCGTGGCAGTGGGCGGACTGCAAATTTTCAGAATCAACATGTTACCCATTCATTACCCAAAACCACATAAAAAATTTCAACAAAATCGGTAAAACACTGCACTTTAAAATAATATTTGCCACGCCCACCTCGAACTCCCACCTCGAAGCCTATGATGAGGTCAATGAAATTACCTACATTTTGATATGTGTTTCATTAAAATCGGTCAAGTGTTTCTTGAGTTATAAGGGAACAAACATACATACATACATACATACATACAAACCTACAATCAAACTCACAAAGAATTTTATATAAGTAAGAGATGATCAGGGATGTTAGATTGTGGGGATTTAACCATAATGCGGAGAATTTCGAGCTCTGTGTGCAGGAGGGGATATTTTCCATTTCGCTTCACTGTGAATGTCTGTATTTTTTTTTACGTGGGCAACGCCACGGGGAAATGCTAGTTTATAAAAAACGTTTACATTGTTAAAATCGAATTCGATACAAGATTTCGATGTCGATACACAGTGCATTAATTAGTAGCACATTATATCTCCCACCAAAACAAGATTTTGTGCGGTTAATCACTTTTGAAAGTGAACGGCTCATCTATTACTTATGCACATATGAACACATCAAAGCGTCCACTTTTGTGGGTAAATGTGAGTAGTTTCTGCCGCAGTTAAATACAATTAAGGTATGCCACGTTTCGTAAAACTTTATAATTCACAAGTATAACCAAACTAACTTCGTGCAGCTATACGAATTTTAAGATAAGTTTTGGCAAAAGTTAAGTGCAGGAATAAACTAATATAGAATACACAGGATGTGGGGGATTCGTTACTCATCATTCATATTTCAATAAACTCTTATGAACGTGAATATGGCAAAGTTGGTGGGAGAGATTGGGAATACATAATTTAATTATCCAGATAGTCGTGTGCGATATGTGCCTTATAGGAAAGTTTGTGTGATGTGCTGCGGCATCTACAACTTGTAAGGTAATATTTGGATATCATGCGTCAAGTTTAGAAGAGAGCTATTTTGGGAAGAACAAATATACATACATAGAGTATAATTAAAAGAGAATTCGTATAGTAAGCAACTTGCGAAAATGAGATAGGAATCTTGTTAAAGGTGAACTTGCTGGATCTAAATGTGCTCTGTCCAATGTAATATTATATCCAGAATATGTTTGATGATAATCACGTAAATAATTTAAGTAGGTATTAAAAAATGTTTTGATATTTATTGAAAATTTTAGATTTACCGCGATGTATTTCACTTAATTCCCACTGCAGTTTATGAAAACGTATTCGATATGAACATGAGAATTTTAGCAATAGTTAGATTAAATGCAGCGATTATCGCCAGGACTGATTTTTATATGGACGAAAAAATAAGAATTATTGTCGATAGATTTCATAATTTTTGCTTATTTTTGATGTATTTTTTACATGTTAATTCATCAATTAATTGTAATAAGTAGGGGAGAGTGCCCACCTACTGGCACCCTAAGGTCTTGAGGCCATAACTTTCGTTTGAAAATATGGATGAAAAATAAAAATGCGGAAAATATGGATTTTTTTTTGCATTGTCTTCAATGTAGTACGAAATGGATGAAAGTAATTTTAAAATATATATGCAACATTTAATTGGAGTTTATTTTGTACGATTTTATAGACAGGAAAATTGGTGTAGCGATTGGTATTGAAATAGATTTTGATGACGTATGTTTGGAAGATTTTTGGAATTAAATTAAATTAAGTGACATGTGGTATAAGTGTAATTATAATATATATTTGGAAATAAATTTGGTTTTTGTTGCGCAAGTTAAATGATCTTTTGCGATCTTTGATCTTTGGTACGTAGCCGAATGCTTGCTCAAAATGCCCGGGTAGTGTAAACACTTAAAAATAGGGATGTGACGGATGTTAGTTTTGCGGAGGCGGATTTGGATGCGGAGCTGTAAAAAGCCTCGTTGCGGATGCGGATGTTTGAAAATGATATCCGCGGATGCGAATGCGGATGTTTTAAACAACTGTTTCGAAAAAATTTATTTTTTGGACTTTTTTAATTTTGTGTTGGGTAGCTGGGGACGTTCTGAAGCTGAATCTGACAAAATTTTGCACAGATTTGCATTATAGTTTCTGAGAAAAAACCAAAAACACAGTAAAAATGTTTCAAAAAAGTGCGAAAAGCTATAAGATGAAAAGACCCGCATACATGTCATGTCGCGGATGCGGATGTTTTAAATGTGTGATTTGCGGATGCGGGTGTCTGTTTGGATTTCAATTTAGTGCGGGTGCTCCGCGGACGTGGATGCGGAGCCCCGTCAAATCCGAAAACGAACAAATCTGTAGTTTCCGATGATTGTTAGGGAACAAATATTCAGGCAATGTAAACGGTTGCACGAACGCAATTTTGTTTGCGATTGGAGTTTGCAACCAAAGCTCCTGCGGTCTAAGTGCACCTTGAAATTAAGTAAAAAAAAATGTACCTTTATCCCTTTTAGACAAAATTAAACAAAAAATTTGGCAGCACTGGTTGAGTGCGCCAAATGGAGGGAAATGTCCCTCTGCATGAGACGTTATGATGTGATTTTGTGTTTTTTTCTTTATCTGTTAGTGGGAAGAAAGTGATTTTTAAAACTTTTTGGGCCAATTTTGCAGTTTTTATTTGTCGTAAAGGCCAAATGCAGTGTGTACATTAGATCACCCATGAGCTATATGGGAATTGCAAAAGTGTTTTTTTGTTCGCTCCCCGCGCATTTTCGGAAAGGTGGGGGCTCAAAAAAAACATCTGCAAAAATATTTGGACTTCGGTAGTGGAAAAAAGCCAGGCCGGCTGGACTTTTGTCTTAAAAATTGACTAAAAAATAGTATATAGCTTTATCAATCTGTAACTTTTAAAATAGGAGATTTAGGCGATAGGACTTTTTGCAGAATGAGAGGAAAAACATTTTCCCCATGAACACTCTTAGCCTACGTGGAACCGTTCATGGTGTTTTAAGCGGTCAACCTACAAATATTTTGTAAAGCGTTTTTTAAAATTGATCTCTTGCATATTTGGATGGAGGTAAAATGTAGTGCTTATCATCATTGAATAGGGCATTAAATGTAGTGTATTTCAGCATTTGAAATTTTGGAAAAATTTTGATTTTTAAGGAAAAGATGGATTTTAAAAGAAAAAAAATTGGAAAATGGAAAAATATGTGCAGATTCAAGATACCTCCTCCTCCTTCATGTAAATATTTCAGGGATACTCGGAGAGTGTTTTAAGATCGAATACACAGCAACTGTTGATACATTTATAGTATATACCCACACTAGCAATATGAAGTCTGCGTATAAAGCTATTTCTTGTGGATACAAATTTATTTGCTTTCAAACAAATTCAGGAAATGGTTTTATTGATAAGCCTTCTTTTCCAATGTTGCTTTATTTGGACCAGAGCTCCTTTTTGCATACCAAAAACCGTTTTGTAACCCCCAGGAAAAAAGTTCGAAAAGTAGGTTAATTTTAAAAGTAATTTTCCAAATAGGTACATACATCAAGTATTTATTCGAAAGGTATTGATTAGACCTTTCCAATGATACCAATATCGATACTATAAAATGTGTCTGTGAGCCACTGAAGAAGTATCTGAAAATGTTAGCAATTCGATATATCGCTCATTCCCTGCAATAAAGACACAACTAAAAAACTCATATTGTTGGGAAATCATGATTTAAAATTTCCTTTTTTTATATGGATTTCAGCACTTGGAATGTTTTTAAAAAAGGTTAAAATACATCAAAAATTTAAGATATGAATTCTGCCTTTTGACAGCATGCCGATAAATATCTGAGGATCCTAGTGGCATTCATAACTCCAAAAACCCGAATTTTGAGTTGTGTCTTTATTGCAGGGAATAAGCGATATATGCACATTGCATATAAAAATGACTTATGTGAAGTTTGGAGTCAATCAGATAAAGAAAAGTCGGCGCGGAATGCACTTCTTTTTCCCCATACAAAAATTAAAACATTGGAAATAGTGCTCCGATTTTGATGACACTTTATCCGATTGGCTCCAAACTCCACAAAAGTCATTTTTATATAAAAAGGAATCAAACTAACCCAATCGGACAATCGAGCACTCATTTGGAATTTTAATTTTAAAATATAAATTTTAGTTAAATTTTTTTTTACTTTTACACCCAGAGAAATCTTCATGTATTTTAATTAACACGATTCATGTTATATTTACATGAAAAACATTTGTACGCAAAACAAAAACAATTCCATGGAACAATTCCAAAAAACTACAACTACATTGACAAAAATCGAAGCAAAACTCACACATTTACACAAATGAGAAATTTTTTTTTCGAAAATAAAAATATATTCGACCATTCTGTCAAATGGAACATTTGAAAATAAACAGAAGAAATTTTTGAATTTCAAAACAAATTTGTTTTTGGTGACCTGAACGAAAGAAGCTCAGTGGCACAGCGTGTAGATGCGGAACTTATAAACTTGTGTTCGAATCTCGTCTGAGTTGAAAAAAGTTTTTTTAAATACAAATTTTTAGATTTCAAATTCAGTTTGGTCTTTGGACGACATGAATCTATGAAGCGCAGTAGTACAGAGGGTAAAGTGATGAACTCAAGATCCGAAGGTCCGGTGTTCAAATCCAGTTCAGTGTGAAAAGGTATCTATTTGAAATGGTAATGTTAATTTGAAAATAAGTTAAAGAATGGTAAATAAGTTACTTGGAGGAACTGTGGTTTACAATTTTATAAAATTAAATTAAAAAAACTATTTCTCGGACGGGGGTTCGATCCCCGTACTTCCGTTTATGAGGCCGGCTGCCTAACCCCTGAGCTACCGACAATGACTTCAATGAACGCATATTTACCAGTTTTCCCAGTTTAATGACAAACCTCTTCACATGTACACGTACACATATATGAGAGTGTCATTTTGAACAATAGCATTTTGTCAAAACAACCTGAAAGATCGGTTTGAAAAATATTAACCACAAAATTGGTTAAAAATTGGTTAATTTAACACGATTTTTTCACTGGGTATACTTAAAAATTTAAACTTTTTTGACTTTAGAACCGATATTTGCCTATGTTATATTTTGAATTAAACCTCAATGCTAGATAAAATATATTCTTGAACGGATGAAGTGCCAGGATGTGAACGCGATGTCTGCTTAGGAAGTTTTGGAAGCTGTAGGTCCGTTTGAAAAACATTTACGCCCAGTTTCGAAGCAGAATTAAAAAATGTCTTTCTTCGGCATTTTGCCGATACTTTTGTAGGGTATCCACAAATATAATGAATTTCTAAGCGGTGTTGTCAAAGCCATGAACTTTTCTTGAAGAAAAATAGACAACGGAAGAGTAAGACTGAATCGTTTGTCACAAACAAAATTTGACTTTCCGAACATTGGTTCTGATAAAAAAAAAAGGATTTTTAGATGCTTTTTGTGGGAATTTCAGTACAAATATACTGGCAACAATGCTTTAATAAAAAAGTTTCATACATACACGTCTCTTTTATATATATAGATTTAAATAACTATAAAAATTAGCCCTGATTATAACTTATGCAAAATCGCCGGCTATTGACTCAATCTTAGTTTTGAAAATACTGGCACAGTTGCTCTACTCTGCATCTCTAATGGGAAATTAACAGGATTGCCGGCCTTTTCAATCATAATCGTAAAAGCCAAATAGTAGAGCTTGGATTTATATGATAATGTTTTTTTACTGGACATCTTAAGAATGCAATGGATTGAATATCCTAACGAATAAGCCAATTTACATAACAATGACTTGCAATCGTTGGTGTTCTGTAATACGGAGCAACTAGAATTTCACAACGATCGAGTTTGTGGGAAAGGTAGGGAAGAGGTTATACTAGAGGTACATCCTCGCCTGTACTGGCAACTTGGTTGAAGTTTGTCATTCGCTGCGGAAAAACCAAAAAGTTACTTCCGCACGGCACCAACTCTCGTCAAGCAATTGTAAAAATAAGCGAGTATAATTTGCCGAGAAGAATATTTCACTTGCTGTGCGGGATCGACACTAAGCTGCAGGGGCGCTGCAATTCACAGCAACAATTTCATGTCTGTGAATTACAGAAACGAAGTTGGCTTTGTAATTCTAGTGAGAAGCTTCAACTAGAAGTTTGGACAAGATCCCTCTATGGTATCAGTGACATATATTTATTTATTTACTTTATGTATTATGTAATATGATTATTATTTTTTCGAAGTTCTTGTCGAACTCCTGTATGATACAATTAAAGCGGCATACGATTTTTACGACTCAAGTAGCCCAATCCCCTCAAAATACGGCACATGTCTATACTTCCGACACTCCTTACGAGCATCTGGCCAAATCGAATATGTACGTATGTATACATTTGCAAGGAGTAGTGCATGGAAATACTAAAAAAGGTGAGCACACCTCGTTCTGAGACCGTGAAGTAGGCAATAAAAAGTGTCATTTAAACTTCGGACGCACTAACTTGGCAAGAATATGTTGCAAACAAGAAGTATAAATAAATGGCAAATTGGATGCTGGGTGGAAATGCTGAAGCACACTGCTTAAATATTAATGCAAAAACACTGAAAAGCAATGAATAAGTTTGTGGCTATGAATTTTCAATTTGCTCAGCGGCAGTTTGAAGGAAACATTCTACGAAATGTATTCAAACGGTGATGCACACTTTCATGCCTACTTAAGGGTTAAAGCCGAAAAATTGTCTTCAAACTTTTTGTTAAAAAATGTAAAAGACTTCCACTGTATCGTAACTAATCAAATATGCAGGAATTATGGTCACACATACAAAGTTTTTTTTTTCATCCCATTCCAGACGAGAGTAAAGTTGAAAACGGACTTCAAAAAATTGCACTGTACATACAACCCTATGCTAAGTTCTCAATACTTAGTTCTCAATAACTAGAAAAAGAACATTTCAAAATATTGATGCGTACCACTGTATCTAGCAGAGGTGGGCAAAATTCATTACTTTTTTAATGCATTAAGTAATGCAGAAAGTAATGCATAGAAAATTAAGTGGTAATGCAAAAAAATAATTTATTGTATTAGTTTTAAGAAGTTAAAATACATTAAAATCACAAGAAACAATCAGTAATCATATATATATATATAATACATATCGATGGTCATACGTCGTAACTAGGGTTTTCGATCCCGAAGGCTTTTCGCAATCCCGGGATTTTCGGGACTGAAAATTTCAATCCCGGGATCCCGGGATTTTTCGGGATTTTTCGGGATTTAATACTTTTACAAGCAAAATGCATTTTAAAAAAATAAAAAAAAGTTTTTTATATGTTTTATTGGAAAACTGATAGTTTTAGCGTAAATAAATAAACATAAACATTAATTTCAATTTATTAAATGAATTTTTTTTTATTTTTAGTATTTGAGTTTTTGTTTCTTTAGGAAAGACACAATTCAATTCAAAATATGCTTAAGTAAGGTTTCTGAAATTACTTTTGTATCAGTTTTCAGTTTTACTTAAATATTTTTATTAAGTAATTCATTTTTGTGCGTTCGCTAAGACTGAAAATACCAATTTTCTTCTGAAATAAATATAAATTTATATTTCCTTAAAGAAAAAATTTCAAGCACAAACAATTTTATTCGTAATTTTTTTAATAAATTAAAAATGTTTAAGTTTTGAGTTTTCTATTTTTTTCATTTTGGGTTTGTCCAAATGTTGCCAAAAACTCTTTTTCTGCTTAGACGATTTTTTTTATATTTTATGAGCGATGAAAAGTGGTATTTTTCTTGTACTCAACTTTTTTTATGGACTAATTTATTTAAGATGTAGTCCCGAAAATCCCGGGATTTAGGAAAAAATATCCCGGGATTTTCGGGACTGAAAATGGACCGGGATCCCGGGATCCCGTATCGAAAGCCCTAGTCGTAACTAAAATTTGTTAACTCAAAGAAAAAAAATGCTGTTACGAGGTATCAACATATGGCCATCGATGTATATATTAGCGTGGTCCAAAATCGTAAATAGCAAACTTTTTGTTCGCTGGAAATCCTCGATCCGCCTGAAATAATTTCATTTTGAAAGAAAAAAATTTCACAAAAATTTGGGCATCCTAGGTTAACATTAACACGTGCCCCCCGATACTCGGATTTCCCCATATTAACTGTATGGGAAAAATTTGATTTTTTGAAAATAATTTTTCGAGTAAAAATTCAGAAATAGTCAGAAATAAGAGATAATTTACCGACTTCCAAACAAAATTTTTTTTTTTAATTATTTTTTTAATGTAAAAAATGTTTTTTTTTTGAAAAAATTAACTTTTTCTAAAAATCCTATTTTAAAATATTAAAAAAAATATACATGTAGTAGCTGTAAATACATTTTCTGTTGGTCTAAAACCTTTCCAAAAAATCTTTGGAGTCATCGCATAATGTTTTATAGTTGCTCGCACGGTCTAAACTTGTTCAAAACCGTAAAAACGAAAATTAATGAAAATGTGTTTCAAAACCACAAAACTTTTCCTACGGTCGCCACCTTCCCTTTATGTTTATTTGCAGTAGGTAAATATCATGAAAATGGCCAAAAAAATAAATAAAAAATTTACTTTTGTGAAATTGGCCCCCCTTTTTGTACAACACGAACAAAAAGTGGGCTTTGTGCCCCAAAATAGGGGCACAAAGCCCACTTTGACATTATTTTTGGTGGATTCGATTGAAAATGTTGGACAAAGTCGGAAGTTCTAAACCCACATATAAATGGGTCAAAAAAGCGTTATTCAATTACCTTTACAAAACGCCCAAGGACGGCTTTCTAGATGCACTAACTCAATATTTATGGCTTAAAACGTGATGACACCTCCAAATGCCATTTTTCGACAAACTTTCATCTGTAAATCCTAACTGGGAACAAAAGCAATATCAACTGATTCATATACTTATTAATTACTAAAACTACACACACAAAAAAAAGTCGGTAGATTTAACCGAAAAAAACGCTCCTACCCTTCTTCGTCGGTTAACATAACCGATGAGAAGTGGTTGATTTACTTTAATGATTTGTTGGTTTACAATTTTTAATTGTAAACATACAGCAAAAATTTGTTTCGATACATATTTTTTTAGTAAGAAAACCATTTAAATTTGTTGGCTTAAAATTTTTAATTATAAACATGCAACAAAAATTTGTTTCGATACATATTTTTTTAATAAGAAAACTTTTTTCCATGAATTAATTTTTTTCTTCATTTGAAAACAAAACCCAACCACCAAAAAAACATATTAAACACAAAAATATATTTCGAAAATGCAAGATTGCATGTTTCAAAAAATAAATATTAGCTTGAGCGCATAACTGACACAAGCACTTATTTTCCAAAAGTAGTATTACAAGCAAAAAACTCTGTTTGGCTCTGCTCAAGCAGGACATTCATAACACGATTGGGAAATCTTCTTTCTTTGAATTCCAACGAATCAACTGAAGATGCGCGAACTATTTTTTTTTTATATTTTTTGTCGATTAAATCTACCGACGAGCTCGGTAAAAAAATTTACAATTTTCATACATTTTGAAATGCTGTACGTCAACCACTTTTTTCGGTTAATTTTACCGACTTATTTTTCTGTGTATAACTGTGCGCACAGAAATTTATATGTTGAAAAACGGATGGGCATTAATACCACTAATTTAAATAAACATTAGGATGATTCATTTAAAGTGGGAAACCCCTCGGAAACGATTCAGTTGTGCAGATGAGCAGTCAAAATATATGAAATTTGACAGTTCTTTTAAGCAACTGCGCGTTTTCGAGGGGTATCCCACTTTAAATGAATACCCTTATTATATATTCTTCGATAGATTTTTTGTGTGCATGAACTTCAAGGTAAACTTTGATTACATTTTTATTTGCCAGTGCGAAACCAATTTGCCCCATATATGTTCATTTGATCAATTTGCGAATGGTCACTCAAAAATTCTTTCTACCCTTTTATCATACCTCTGGGCGTTTACCAAATGCCAATCACCCATAAAAGCGTTTCCGACATTTTTTCTTGGTCGATAAAAAAAAGGTCATACCGTGTTGCTTCGGACAATGCAATTCAATTACAAATAACGGCCCAATAAAACACAAATAAAAACAGCAAATAAAATCAGTTCGAAACGGGCGGCCACTTTGACAGTTCATCGTTAACCAATTGGTCACTCGTCCGTGTGTTTAACGAACTGGTATGTAACAAGGAATAGGGGAACAAATAACTAATATACATTTCACCTTGTGAGTGCATATTGGGGCTCCACTTAAGTGGAAAATCGAAAACTTTTTAAATAATTATATTAAAAGTTTTCGATTTTCGATAAGTTACAAAAAAATTTGAAAGTATCAAGAAAATATGATCAGTATAAGTTGTGTTGCAGGGTGTTGAAGTTAGGTAGATCGGTAAACATTTTGTTAATGGTAAAAAAAGCAAAAAAAAAGTTCAGAATCAGAAAAAACAAGGACAAAACCAAATATTTTTTCCCGTCTATTGGCCACTTGGGGAGCAAGATTCCTGGTTTTTGTTATTTGCAAATAGTAATGAATGAGCGAAACAATAATACACACAAAAAAAGTCGGTAGATTTAACCGAAAAAGACGGTTAAAAACGCTCCAACCCTTCTTCGTCGGTTAATCTAACCGACGATAAGTGGTTGGTGTACTTCATTGTACACCGAGAAAACAGACAACATTGGAAATGACAGTCGGGCACTGTTATTCTGTTTTTAACAAAATAACTGTAGTTTTAAAGTAATTTTGTTTGATTTAACAGTTTTACTGTTGAATTACAACGTTTTTCAACTTCTCGAACTGTTAAAAAAAACTGTCAATCTATTTTTCTATTGATTAAATAAAAAAGTCTTGCAGCCAACGAGATTTGAACCCAGGAGTCCCTGGGTACTAACATGGCCTTTCAACTAACTAGTCCAAATGTCAACAGATTTGACAACCATCAAAATGATGTTATGAACCGCAGAGAATGTAACAGTGAGTTTGACAGATAGGAGAACATAAAATCGTATATCAGTGGCTGTTAAAAGGTTACTGTTCTTTAAGTTCACACAGTGTTGCCAGGTTTATGGCAAGTTTGTCTCCTTTTTGTTCAACTACAACTAAACCACTGGTTTTGACTTATGTACGCATTTATTTTTGGTTTTGCTCACTGCTCATGAGCAAGGAATTTGCTCATTGCAAACTGCTCATGAGCAAGAAATTTTTTGGCTCATGAGGATTTTTTTTTCTGGACATGAACAAAATTTTTTTTTATGTATTAAATGGTTTTTTGTGCTGCTAACAATATTAGTTGATTGGATTATTTTGTTGTTATTATAATCGATATTTACTACCTCATATCAACGCATTTTTAGTTGCAAAAAATTGTGGAAATGGTTTTGGTAAAAGAACCTACAATTTCTGTAAAACAACAATTATTTTCAATTATTTCAACTATTTTTTTTTTACCATTTTTGGTCGGTTAAATCTACCTACCAGCTCGGTTAAAAAATTTACAATTTTCATACATTTTGAAATTCTGTACGTTAACCACCTTTTTCAGTTAATTTTACCGACCATTTTTTTTCTGAATTGAGATCATTTTTTTTCAAATTCAAAACACAAATGTACTGCAGAAAAAACTCCTGCAAACAATATTAATTAATTAAGCGCTCGAAATTATCACTCCGAAAAGAGTCTTACTTTTGATGATTAGATGATCACTCTCAATTGACTCAGATTTTATGAAAAAAGGAAACGAAAGAGCTTTGTTTTTATCCAGGTGCTGTAGCTCAGGTGAAATGCACAGAGCTACGAAGTATGAGGTTCAGTGTTCGAATCCCGCAAAAGACCAAAAAGTTTTTCTTTTATATTTGACACATTTTTATACCCCCACACCAGGGATGGGTTTTTCGATACAATTGTACTTTTTCAATACAATTTCATTGAAAAAAGTACGTAAGACCTACAGAGACATTTTCGATACAATTTTACAATTTGGTCTTCATTGATACACTCAGAAAAAAATCCTATAAAAATAAGTCAATATGACACAATACTATTGAAAAAATACTATTGAAAAAAAATTAAATAATAAACTAATTAAATTAATAGGAAAACTGATTAAAATGCATATTTAATAGTATTCATACTATTGTTTCAATAGTATTTGCATACCATTGACTCATTTTGTATAGGATTTTTTCTGAGTGTACATAATCTAATTTTTTTACAATGTCATAAAGTTTGTAGTGTCAGCATGTATGTAACCATTTTTTCAAAATATAGCAACACTTATTTTTGTATGTATCGCAAACCCCGACCATTTTTACTTTTGTAATTTTGTTGAAGTTGTCAAAGTTTGTTAAAGTTGATTTTTAAAACGATATTTTTAGCTAGGCGACAAAATTTACCCCCGAAAACATTTTATCGACCAATACAAGTTGTATTTCCACTTATAAGTAGCTTATTTCCTAAATGTGAAATTGATAAAATCCAAAAAAAATCCTATCTATAACAGGATTGAGAATGGAATTATAAGTGGGGATGTTATATGGATACGATGTGTTGGCATAAGTATTATCAGAATATGTCGTTTTGAAGAAGTCAGCAAACATATTGGAAATCTCAGTAGGATTGTTGGACTCACGATCATTCCATTTCATTGTAGTTGGAAAACCAGTGTTTTTCCTTTTTGAATTTACAAAGTTATAAAAAGTTTTAGAATCGTATTTGATTTTGGATTTCAAATCGTTCAAATATTCATCATAGCATTTTTTATTAAGTACTTGATATTTATGTCTCAGAAGCGAATATTTTGAATAATCTTGAAGGTTTAAAGTTCTTTTATATGTTTTAAATGCCCGAGTTTTCGAAGTTTTTAGTTTCCTCAATTCTTTTGTAAACCATACAGCACCAAGTTCATTCGAATTCTTTTTAATGTTCTTTGGAACACATATCTCGAAGATTTTGCTGAGCGTACAATTGAAAATTGATACACAGTCGTCAACATCTTCAAAGTTCATGTCCCAACTAGTTTCAGATAAGAGTTGGTTCATTTTAACAAAATTTGTATTCTTGAAGCAAAAAAATGACTTCAACGGTGTAGAAACTGGTTCTAAGTTGTCTTGAGACCAACATTTCTTTTTTGAGAATTCGATTGGAAGTTTTTAGAAACGGATTTTGGACAAGGTCGGAGGTTCTAAAACCACATATAAATGGGCAAAATGTCGACCTGGGACCTACAATTTTTCAAGGTACTTCCAAATGGGACTTATTGTGAGGGGATATTTAGTCCACTCTCCAGTTTTAAATGAAGTTTTACAAGTATTTAAGTGCTGGGAACAAATCTTTAACAACAAAAATATTTGAGAAAAAAAATGGAAAATAAGTTAATTCAATGAATTTTTTATTAATCTGATATCTTCGCATTGTACCAAAAATGTCAATGTAGTACCTATGTGCTTTTGCCTTTGAAATTGTACCAAAAAAGTACAATTGTACCAAAAAAATCATCCCTGTCCTGAACGAAATTGTAATGTAAACAAGATATTCAATCATCTAAAAAAATGTTTTTGAAATAAGTTTGATTTAAATTTCTCAGGCAGAAAATTTAATTTTAATGTATTCACTTTATTCAATATACGTATGTATTTTTTTAACCTTTCGTATTAACAAAGATGGACTATTATTTTTAATTTAAACGTTTCATGTTATATGGAATACATATTAAAAGTTTTTTTTAAAAGTATTTTCTGTTTGAATAATTTTTTTATTTATTTATTTTAACTGTTGCATTTAAAAGATAATCCTTATATGCTAATAATAAATTCATAATAATAATAATAATAAATAATAATAATCATAATAATAAAATAATTTTTTTATGGATTTTAAAAGAAAATAATAAATGAAAATCATATTTAAACCTATTAGTTTTATAGGATGTGTATCGGGATATACTGTTAAGGTAATGCGATTATCTACTTGTCGATAATTTCCCTTTCCACTTCATTCCCGATTCATTTCACAATTTTGTTCCATTTTTATTCCCATTTCGTTCCAGACATAATTTCCAATCAATTACAGGAAACGACGTCCAAATCGATTAAGTTTTTCGCAAAATAAAGGAAAATAGTACAAATTTGTCGCCCATTTTGTATGGGAGTATAAGGATTTGTCGATATTTTATCGAAAATTTTTCGATATTTAATGCATAAGTTTTCAAAATTTTATCTATTTTTGTCGATAATTTTTTGATATTTTATCAACATGATATCAATAATTTTTCGAAAATTTTTAGATTTTTTATCGATAATTTATCGATATTTTATCCAATTCCATTTTGTTCCGGTTCAATTCCATTTCGTTTTAGTTCCATTCCCATTTCGTTCTCGACCTCATTTCCAACCCAATGCCAAAAACCGCATCCAAATCGGTTCAGTGTTTCTCAAGATAAACGAAAAATAACAACTTTGGCGGCTATTTTGTGTGGGAGGTAGGCGTGGTTCTTGCCCATTTTCAATACCGTCCAACCATTTGCCAAAAAAAGAGGAATGCCACAATTTCGAGTCGATAGCTCAAAAGCTACGGTAGTTATCTTGCGAAATGACAGACAGAAGAACATGGCATAATCGACTCAGGAGGTGATGCTGATCAAGAATATATATACTTTTCCGTACCGGACACACCTCCTTATGGGCGTGACAAACGGTGTGGCAAAAACAATATAACCTCGGACACTACACTGCAAAGTGTGTAATTTTACACACAACACACATTTTATTTTGATAAATAAAAAAACACACAATTCAAGATTTTGGCATGTTCTATTAACATGCATGTGTGTTTTTTAAAAGCACTTACAGTGTTTATACACGGTCTGATGTTTGTAACACCAAGAAGGAGACTTGTCCGGTATGGAAAACTATATATATTCTTGATCAGCGTCACCTCCTGAGTTGATTTAGCCATATCCGTCTGTCCATCCTCTTTTCTTGTAAACACGATTGCAGGAGCTAGATGAAAGCTAGCGATCTCAAATTTTGGATTTATCCTTTTTAAGCCCTAGAAGGAGTTGCTATTGAAAATGTGCGGAATCGGTCGACTGCCAAGCCTACCTCCCATATAATTGAAAATAAATAGTTCCAAACTTGGTATCTAGGTGTTTTTGGGGTCACTGATTTCGAATTTGATGTCGAAATTTTTAATTTCAAGATGGCGGATCCAATATGGCCCAGTAGGTGTAGGCAGGCCTGGATTAACCCTTAGGCAGAAAAGGCTATAGACTTAGGCCCGTGAATTTTTCGGCCCTTCATAAACAATATGTCTGCATGCATTTGCATAACATATTGGTCAACTGAAATGAGCAATTGTAAGCTTGAACTTTTGCTAAATATCCATTTAATATCCCAGAAGATTTTTCAATCCCTATTAAACATTGTAATGGATTTTCATGAAATTTCTATATAGCATTGTCAGAGAACAGAATGAATTATTATTATTATTTATTTATTTCACAGCTTTATTTAGCCTAATTACAAAATTTACTTATTACTAATAACAAAATATATTATTTAGAACTAAACTGAGAAAAAAAGTGCACTTTAAAATTAAATGTGAACACTTTCAAAAATAATTTAAAGTGTCTTTCCCGTAACGTTTATACTAGGGATGTCAATTTTCGAGACCTTTGCCAATCCCGGGATTTTCGGGATTGAAAAATGCAATCCCGGGATTTGAATTTTTTTCAATTCAACCAAAATTCAGTAAAAACTAGAGAGTGGACTATCTTCGGCTATACCGAAGTTGAAATACCCCCACACAGTAGGAAGAAGTACATCGAACATATAAAAATGTGGTCTCAAGACCCTATTTTGAGCCAATTATAGGTGGTTTTGGAGCCCGGACCATGTCCAAAATCCATTTCTAAAAATTTCCAATTAAATTCACAAAAAAAAAAAATTGGTCTCAAGACCCCATTTAGACCCTTATATATGTGGCTTCGGAACCTCGGACCATGTCAAAAATACGTTTCTAAACATTTCCAATCGAATACAACAATAAAAAATTTTTACCTTTTTTTTCGGTGTATGGGAGCCACGCCCAGTTTTTGTCCGATTTGGCTGATTCTCGAACTTGATCTCAGTATTCACGAGAAAAACATGTACCCAAAGTTTCAAGTCGATATCTCCAAAACTGCGACCGCTATCGTGCGGACGGACAGACGGACAGACGGACAGACAGACAGACAGACGGACATCGCGAAATCGACTCAGGAGGTGATACTGATCAAGAATATATATACTTTTCCATACCGGACACGCCTCCTTATGGGCGTTACAAACGTTGTGACAAAGTGAGTATACCCTGCCACAGTGAGTGTGGGGGTATAAAAATATGCTTGTCAAGTGGTAGGAAATGTTTGATGGGTTGTATGTCAGAACATTTTCTATATCAATGCTCAAAATTTAGAGGTGCGTCTATTACTGAACGATGGAGTAAGGTAATGGAAAACAATGCGTGTAAAAAGTGTCTGAAAAGAGGGCATACTAGTAGAACATGTACGAGTAAGTATAGCTGTAGAAGAAGTAACTATAGTCATCATTCCTTACTACACGATAAACAGAAAACTGAAATGGCTGAAAAAGTTGAAAAGAAAAAAAGATTTCATCAAAGTAAAAATCTGTTACTATCCACAGCCATAGTGCAGGTGGCGGACAGAAGAGGAAATTGGATTAATTGCCGTGTGTTGCTAGATAGTGGATCGCAAGTATCTGTAATGACGAACTCATTAAAAAATAAATTAAAATTACAAAGTTCAAGAATATCAGCTTCGCTTGAAGGCGTAGCGAAAAATAAATCGACAGAAATCAGATCCAAAACGTCGAAGTACAAGACTAAATTGGATTTGCTAGTTATGCAAAAAATTGTATCGGACTTACCTGGACAACGAGTAGCTCAAGGTAAAGTTCCGAATGAAATTAAATTAGCAGATCCTAAATATAATATTCCAAGAGGTATAGATATGCTCATTGGGGCAGAAAGATTTTTCGATATTTTGTCAACAGGGCAAATACAAGATGATAGTTGTAAATTTTTATTACAGAATACAAAATTGGGTTGGATTGTGAGTGGACCAGCACAAAAAGAACCGTTTTCAGTTTGCGGTATGAGTGTGTCCAAGTTAAATGATACAATGCCACAAAAACGCTGGGAGGAAAAAGAAATTCCATATAATAAGAAATGTGGTAGTATAAGGCAAAAACATCTTCGGAAAAATTGCTATCATCAATGCTGGTTAACAGTAGTGATAATCAGAGTTATCATGGGGTACGGGGGCGCTGGATAGCAGTGCCAAGTACTGGCCAAGAATTAAAACAAAGTAATTGGCAAATTCCTGGTTCTTTTAACAGAGAACATTGTTGCAATAAATCGTAATATCGATATATTGCGTAGGATGATGGAAGTAAGAACAAGCAATGGGATATCGAAGAGTTCGGTTCACGATGTTTGTCCTTTTCCTATCAATGAGTTTCCTACAAAATCTACTAGAAAACATATTCATAAAGTTAATACAATCTGTGGTAAACACAGATTGTGCAGAATGACGGATGTAGAGACCAGAAATGGTATATCGAAGAGATCGATACACATTGTTTGTCCTTTTCCCAATGATGAATGTTCTACAATAAGAACAAATAGTATTTAATAGTATTCAAGAAATTAACGATATTTTAAATAAATTAAGAATAAATATTGTATGCTTATATTATTTGTCGTATTTAATAATTTTCCCTGTAGTAAAAGGGCTTGTGAATATTGACTATTTTAAAGATAAAGCAGGAATATTTTTTGAAGAAGTGAAGGTAATAGGGCGGACATAAACTGCATGGAATATTGCGGTACATGTGAACATGCAGGATTATTGGAGTTATAAGGACAAATTGGACGAGTCATTGCAACTGATTAAATCCATGGAGGTATCACGTTCCGACGATGCACATATGGCAGCGACGATCGAACAACTCAGAGCGCATCGGCCGAAATAATGAAGTCATCACGCAGACGAGTTCGAAGGGCGCCTTTGGGATTTATGGGTGGTGTTCTTCATTCGATATTTAAACTGATGGATGAGGAACACACCAAACAATTAAAGTAAAATAAAAACAAAAAGAATCACGTCTAACATCAACATAAATTTAATGTTGCCTGACAATAATCCGAAGGAGCTTGCAAAGATTGCAAAAACGACCGCAGAATTCATTTTGTAACATTCGAATTCCACCAGTTAACAAAGAAAAGATGCAAGCGTATGCAATATATTCGAATCCTACATTCCATGACGGGTATTTTGTGAATATTAAGCCTGCATTTGAATACATATTGTTAGATGCGAGAAAAACAGTGTATTATGGGATGGTGGGCGATAAGTTTCAACATTGTCAACAAATGAAGAAGATGCTGATATGCCCGCAGACACATCCTTTATACAAAATAAGAGCCGACTCCAGATGCGAAGTTCAACTATTCTTAAAGCAGCGAAGGTTTCCTCGATACTGCGAGATAAACATTGTGCCTTTGCGTAATTTTTGGCGTCAACTCTATGCGACTAATTCTTGGATTTTTTCGATGGGTTAAGAGACTCAAGCTGAAATAAAGTGCAACGGGAATCATCAGATAGTGAGCCTTGAAGGTCAAGGTATGTTACAAATGAATCCTGACTGTTATCTACAAACGACCGATGTCAACCTATGGGCACATGACGTATACACAACGAATGTCAGTTACATCATTCCGATCCTGAATCTAACGCATCATATGCCAAATATCAAACATATTCAACTAATGGGAGAATTGAATCGTTTCAAATTCAGAACATCCCAACACAAAAGACGATATTAGGATTTCCAACGGCGTTGGATTTTCACCACGTAGCTCATTATGGTTCAAGTCTGACAACATGGGTTATAATGCTGGTAATCATCGTAGCAGTAATCATCATCTTCCGAAAACTGTGCCAGATGTCCACCACCTATCTACCAGCAGCCATTACCTTACCACAGTTAGGGTAGAGTAAATTCAAAATCAATATAACATATATTTTTTATACACAGTTTACATATTTTAATTAGTATTTGAGTATGCCAAATTTTATTTAAAACAAAGCTTATAAGCATAAATCTATAAATACAAAATTTTCTTTTGTTAATTTGAATTCATTTTCATGGCGGCCGTAGCCGCTTGACAATTAACCACTGTGTGGAATCACATTTTTTTAATTTTTTTAAGATTTAAAATTTTGATACAAACATTTCAAAATACAAAAAAAAAAAAAAAAGAAAAGAAAGAAAGAAATTAAAATGTTTTATCGATATAATTATTTTTATGTTTTATTATGTTGTTTAAGAATCAACCCCTTGTTAGTTTTAAGTTCTGATTGATTTAAGTTTTCTTTTCAACATAGAATAGTGCTACAGTAAGATATTTATTTCTTGCACTATCAAACAAAAAATCAAAACACAAAAATAAGAAAAATTACGAAAAGTAATCTAAATTGTAATTAAGTTATTTGCATCTTGTAAGGTCTGTAGCGCCTCATATTAAAAGAAAAAAAATATACATTTAAAAAAAAAAAAAAAAAAAATTTATGTAAACACTACATAAAAAATTTATATTTTTGTTAAGGATGTCCAAAAAAAGGGACAAAATTATTAAAAGACTTAAGCCTTTTAAGGCGGGCAAGACACGCAATTATGCGTAAAATAAAAAATGTATATCAAGAAAAGAAAACAAAAACATTTAAACATGTCCAAGAGAGAACAATAGTATTAAAGGACTTAAGTCTTTCAAAGTAGGCAATATGTTTAATTATGCAAAATTAAAGAACGGCACCAAGCAACGAAGACATAGGAAGTTGCGGTCGGTGTTTACAGAAATGATACCAATAGTTGGTGAGTCTGTAAATACCCGCAATATAGTTTTTTATGGTCCTTCTCTTTGAAGTGATACAGAAACGGGTAATTTCAACATCTGGTAGCAGTTTGTCAGTATAGATGGAAATTCCACATACACAGCGGAAGTGTACAAATACAAATGTACAAAACTAAATAGGATCTGTCTCGGCCGATAATGAGGCCCAATAAAAAGGTCCTTTGTTCCGCGAAATATATAATTAGTGCGTTGCTTGGGCGGACCGTTTATTACACACACGATGGGACCGCAATCGCATCGTGTACGTAGGTAGTTTTAAGGTATTCGTATATATTTGTAGGTATTTTATAAGGTATTATTTGTAATTTCTAAGTAGATTTTAAACTATAAATAAAGAGTTCAGTTCACTGGACAAAGCAGTTATACCATAACAACAGTTATACCATAACAAGCTAAACAGTATATTTTTATATGACTCATATAGTTTATGTACGAGTATATCAATAAACCTTTCGCCAATTTTATTTAATTTTTTTCTTTAAAACAAAATAAATAATTTTTCCAAACCAATAAAATCAAATGAAACACACTAAATTTCCAAAAATATCCGACTTTTCGAAGTTTTTTCCTGAATGCTTATCAACATTTTTTGGATGAAAAACTATGGTCCTTGCTAAAACTAAACCATTCAGAAAGAAATTATTCATGATAGAAAAAGCTCCTGAATTTATAAATTTTTTCTAAACAGATAGAATTTAATTGATTAATTTTTTCCCAATATAAAAGGCATATTTTTGGAAAAGTAGCTCATAAAACTTGTCCCGGAAATCCCGGGACTAGTCAGTGCGAATCTCGGGATTTTCGGGACTAACAAAGAAGCGGGATCTTGACCTAGTTTCCTAGATCTTGCCTAGTTTATACACAAAGCTAAATACATTTTTTTTTTGTTTATATTAAGCATTTGAAGTGTTTACTATAAGTTTAAAAGTAAACACTCTTCATGTTAAAATAAACTTCTTTAGTTAAATTCAGATTTTATCGAGCTCCAAATTAATTATTTATTATTTATTTTTGGGTTAGACGCCTCTATAAGGGAAAAAAGTCATGATACAACACAGAATTATTCATTCCTTGCATCAAACCGATTCCACTGAAGAAGCGCGAATGGCAAAAATTGCGAAACTGGTTTTTGCTTGTTATTGTAAAATACAGCATTTCTACTTAAGCAGGTTGAAAAGTTTTTTCAAGGAAAATTGATATCAAATTACCTATACAGACAGCTTGTGATCGATCAGACAGATAAGATTTTATAAGTTTAACTGCTGTTGATGAAAAATTGAAAATGTTTTTTAATTTAAGAAGTAAAGTGTCGTGATTCACCGAGTCAAAGGCTTTGGAATGGTCAGAAGTGTAAGCAGAGTAATTTTTTTATCATCTAATGCGGCCCTGATTTCCTCAGTAACGTCAATGAGTGTAGTTGTACAACTTCTTTTTGGCCTAAACCCAGATTGTTTATCATTGATCAACTCATGTTCATATAAAAGTGTACTTATTTGTTTATGCATAAGTTTTTCCAATACTTTAGATAAATAAGGAAGAATAGCTATAGGTCTGAACTCATTGTTTGCTTTAGGTATTGGAGTTATTCTAGCAGCTTTCCAGTTTTTAGGAAAAGTAGAAGTAGTAAAAATGTTATTGAAAATATGCGTTATGAAAGGCAATAAGACTGGAAGAAGTGCTTTGACAAAGATAGGATGAATTTCGTCGAATCCGACTGCATTAGATTTTATGGATAAAAAAGCTTACAATACTTCCACCTGATCGACACAAGCAAAACTAAACGAGGTATCTGAATTTAGTACATTATTGTGAATCTCATAGATTCTGTCCGGGCTACTGGTTAATGAAGTTGGTAGATCAAGCAACTTCGAATTAATGTCGTTAATATCAATCTCTGTAGAATCGACAAGATTAGTTGAGTTCTTACCAATTCCTATTCCTATACTACGAATTTGTTTCCAAGTGCCCTTCGAGCCAACAGCGGTATTGAATTTATTTTCATAAAAAATTTTATTTTAGCAGCTTTTACTTCTTTTCTTTAGTATTAGTAATAAAAAAGTTAATGAATTAATTGTAAAAAAATACATCAAAAACAAACAAAAACAAGTGAGTAAGTTTCAGTCGGGCAAGCCGACTTATATATACCCTACACCTACTAGGCCATATTGTATCTGCCATCTTGAATTTTGAAAATGCGACATCAAATTCGGAATCAGCGAAGAGGTTGATATCATTGGATAGGTCTAAACAATACCTTTCCAATGAGTACAAGAACAACTTAATCCGTTAAGAACCTATCGAGAAAATCCTGTATAAAAATTAACTTACTTTTCAAACCTTTTTCCTGCGGTGAAAGAAATTGTTGTTGCTTTGATTAAAATTAAAAGAAATGTATTTTGTTTTAAAACAAATTTTTTCATTATTCCCTTCTTTTACAAACTTTTTTTTGGTATTTATTATCGATACAAACCATTTCACTATTGTATACTTCATTTAGAAACAACAATTTTCTCTCTAAACTGTTACCTAACAGACTTTCGAAGTCATACTAGACGCGCAAATCTAGTTTCTTATCAATGGCGCACTTTGGTCGCGACCGCTTGGAAATGCAAATGCAAACGTCTTCAAGTGTCTGCGCTGGGCCAGCCGAATCGCGACAGCTCTGAACTTCTCACTGAGCCAACAAATAAAAGATAACCTTAGGTGAGCGCAAAAAGTCTTAATGAATGATTGACAGACTGATAGGACATGAGACTTTTAGATAAGGCTCACGTTGCACGCGCAATGACAATTGTAAACAATAATGTTTTTGTTATAGCATTTTCGATTTATTATAGTTTTTACATTAAGATTATGTATTTGCAAATCACGTATCTTACGAGTTCCACAAATAAAATATAAACGCGCATTTCAATAATAATAGCTTCTTCTAAGCAGTGGCATCTCTCCCGTTCTTTACTGCGCCTATTTCATAATTTTAGTTTACCTCTTCAGCCTCTTCGGAAGATTTTTCCTTCGAGCTATAGTTCGATTCGGATAACTCCTGAGTCAACTCCACTTCAACCTCATTATTTTCATTAGATTCCTTCGGTTCGGATGTGCCTCTGCTAACAGATCGCCTGTGTCTATCCTCATTGTATGTGGTCTCGTTTGCCTCGTAAGAATTTACTTCCATTACCTCACAGCCTTGTGCGTAATCCTCCACGGAGCTCTCGCCAGAACGTTTTCCTGATGAGTCATTTTCTCCAGTAGCGAAGCGCTCTTCTTCATGCATATCTATTGAAGAATTTTCCTCGGATATGGTGTCACCATTCACTTGGCGCCTCCTTCGAGCGGCATCATGTTTATGTATTGTACCCTTTTTTGCATGCTCTTCAGAAGAATCCTCCTCCGAAGTTTTGTCTCCATCAACATGACGTCTCCTGCGTGAGGATTCATCTTTATGACCTACATCTGGTTTTTCAGCTGCCTTTTTCGCCTTTTCTTCAGAAGAATCCTCCTCAGAAGTTTTGTCTCCATCAACATGACGTCTCCTGCGTGAGGCTTCATCTTTATGACCTACATCTGGTTTTTCAGCTGCCTTTTTCGCCTTTTCTTCAGAAGAATCCTCCTCCGAAGTTTTGTCTCCATCAACATGACGTCTCCTGCGTGAGGATTCTTTATGACCCACATCCGGTTTTTCAGCTGCCTTTTTAACCTTTTCTTCTGAAGAATCCTCCTCCGAAGTTTTGTCTCCATCAACATGACGTCTCCTGCGTGAGGCTTCATCTTTATGACCCACATCCGGTTTTTCAGCTGCCTTTTTAGCCTTTTCTTCTGAAGAATCCTCCTCCGAAGTTTTGTCTCCATCAACATGACGCCTCCTGCGTGAGGCTTCATCTTTATGACCCACCCCAGGTTTTTCAGCTGCCTTTTTAGCCTTTTCTTCTGAAGAATCCTCCTCCGAAGTTTTGTCTCCATCAACATGACGTCTCCTGCGTGACGCTTCATCTTTATGGCCCACATCAATTTTTTTAGCTACCTTTTTCACCTTTTCTTCAGAAGAATCCTCTTCCGAAGTTTTGTCTCCATCAACATGACGTCTTCTACGCTCGGCTTCTTCACTGGCTTCGCTGTCATTGGTCTCTTCTGAACGTTTGATCCTTTTTTGTTGGGATATATATTCCAAGTAACTTTCGTCACCGAATATTTCATCGGTGTCATCGCTGTCCTTTTCCAAATGAGTACACAAATCTCCATCTGGAATATACGGCGATCGCTTCACTAACGTCTTGTCATCTTCATTCTCTGGCTTGGAATCATTCGATTCGTCGTCATGGTCGATAACTGAAACCAAGCGCTTTGCACGATCTAAGTCTTCATCTGAATCGCCACTGCTATCGCCTAATGCAATTTCGCTCTTCTCGTCCAAGCTCTCACTACTGGCACTTATGGAGGAGTCGATTTCGTCATGACTTGGCAGCGGACTCGATGTTGCAAACACAAATAGACCCAATGACAACACAGCTGCTAAAAGGTGACGCATTTCGCTGTATTCTTAATCCTTTTATATAACTTATTAAAATGTTTGCTTTTGTGCTTTATAGACTTCTTCGCTTAATGTCCGAAATGAAACTGACGATCGTATTAAATCGCTTACAATTGTAAACTATCACTAAATTACCTCTCGTCATAAATTTGCGTTTTAACTGTGCCTTAGTTTGAATAGATGTGTGTGTTTGTGTGTGCAATTCAGGGTTCTCTCTTTTGGCTACGACGAGTGTAGTAGATATTTGTTTTTAGGGGAGTGCATTTAAAGAAAGGGGAGTAGATATAATTTATTGCGTAGAGTAGTAGAAATTTTACGAGAGTAGTAGAAATTACTGTCAGGGTAGTAGATTTCAAGAAAAGGGAGTAGATGTGGTTTTCTACATAGAGTAGTAGAAATTCTTCGAGGGTAGTAGACATTTTTGACAGGGTAGTAGATTTGTAGAAAGAGTAGTAGTTTTGCATCGTATGAAACTCTCAAACAATTTTGAGTAGTAAATTTCTGGACTGTCTGGACTATCACAATAAGGCTGTCATCACTTTGTTAAAATTTTAAAAAAAGAAAAAAATTTTCAGTAAAAAAAAAATTTTTTAGAATCAGAAAAATATATTTAAAAAACCATAATTATCCATTTTGGTCGGTCGCCCTTAGCCTGATAACTTTTGAGTGACTTCCAAATGGGCCATATTGTGTATGGGTATGTCAGCTTTCAGATAGTTCACTCTCTAGTTCAGTATAAAATAACTCAATTGTAACTAAATTCCAAAAATGACGCAAAGTATTTTTGGAAATCACTTAGTTAAAAATAGGTTTATATTCGTCAAAAATATTTACCGATTTTTGACGCAGATTTAAACAGGCTTTCGATAAAGAAACAGGAAAATAACATAAATTATTGATAAATGTAAGAAATATAAAAACATTTTTTTTAAATGTCTTCGATAATAGTTTTTTTATTCCAACCAATCAGTAAGGGATTGTCATAAAGGTTTGACAGGTTTCGTTTTTGATGTATAGCTTTGAAACTTCTTCTTTGATTCCTGTAACTCCTTCAGGACCATATTGCCTTAAGGTTTTGGCAATCGGTTCAATTTTGCAGATATGGGTGATTGGCCCAATTCGCCTAGTGTGGTGGTAGGGCTGCTGCCTTTATCTGTTTGGAGAAAATACGCATGATGGAATCCTCATGGCCTCAGAGGAGTTATGGCTATACCGCGTCTCGTCCGTCGCCAGAGCCTCGTTTACTATCACAGGAGGCATCACGTGAAGGTGAGGTTGACATTTGACTGGGAGAAGCTATTTGAGACGCTTTACCAGACCTTACCTTTCAGATATGAATAAAGTCAACTTCTAAAGACCGATATAAATCTGCGGTCATTGGCTACAAAAAGTCATTACCATATAAAGCTTTTTAACGTCGTTAACAAAAAAACCATAAGTTACAGCTCGATAAATGAAGACACTTTGAAAAATCTGAAAAATAAGCTAAATATCAAGTAAAACTGCATGGTATTATTAAGATTAGATTTTCTGCACTCAAAGAATTATTATGTTTGGAGAACGTTTGCTTCAAATATACTACACTGAGGGAAACAAATCTGAATGGTTATGATTTGAAACGAGTATCGCTTTGAAAAAATCCACACTGCTCAGTTCTAAAATAGAACGTGAAACAGTGTCAATATTTGAAAATCTGTCGAGAAATACAAAAATATCGCAAACTCTTTTCTTTTTGGTTCGATTTAACCTAAATCAGTTTTTTGAGCAACAACACTGCCTCAGACGAAAGATTGTGCGCAGTGTTGGTTTTTTACCCTACACCTCATTAGGTATGGGTATATTCACTTTGGTCTGATGTTTGTAACACCAAGAAGGAGACGTGGCCGGTATGGAAAATTATATATATTCTTGATCAGCGTCACCTCCTGAGTTTATTTAGCACTATCCGCCTGTCCGTCCTCTTTTCTTGTAAACACGATTGCAGGAGCTCGAAGAAATCTAGGGATCCCAAATTTTGGATTTATCCTTTTTAGGCCCTAGAAGGAGTTGGTATTGAAAATGGGCGGAATCGGTCGACTGCCACGCCTACCTACCATATAAGTGAAAATCGTGTTTTTACCGTAATTTTAAGATTTCATCAAAACAGTATGAAATTTTGTATAGTGTGGTTTTCGGGGTCGCTGATTTCGAATTTGATGTCGCATTTTCAAAATTCAAGATGGCGGATCCATAAGTCGGCTTGCCCGACTGAAACTTACTCACTTGTTTTTATGTACGATTGTACTTTTTTTTAAAACAATCCCGATTCTACAGAATGAATTGTATAAAATTGTATAAGAAAAATCAAAGAAAAGTAAAAAAATCGGATTTATAGGAAAATTATTAAGAATTTGTCAAGGAACCAACAAAACATTAAAATTTCAGTCGTAAAACAACTACATTTTACTCAAAATTCATTTATGTGATGTTTCAAATCAGTCTCGAAAAAATTGAAACGTTTTGTTGTCATAATCCGAATATTCAGTTTTGGCTGGAAATTGACAACAGTTCGGTACGTTTTGACAACGTTTCGTTTTGATTTTTTCTCAGTGTACTTTTGAATACAAACTTAGACGAAAAAACAAACAAAAAACATTCGCTCCAAGTAAGAGTGTTCACGGAAAAGTTTACGGGAGGGTACTTTCACTACTTTAAGTATAAGTCTGAGCAACGCTGGGGTATTAAGAGATCTTTGTCAATCAGAATTTCCTACACTGAGCGAACAAACGCATAGTAGAATAAAATACTTTTTATTTAAATGTGATTTGAATATTTTAATATTTGGAAATCAGTATCTCATACAGAAGCTCAATAAGAGCGTATTTAAATGTTTTCTGTAAATAAAAAACTTCAGTGGAAATAAGGAATTCACACTGATCTATCACAGGCTAAATTTTTCTATGTCTAAACTGAAATATATATGAAGCAGAAAATAAACAACGATTTTTTGTGAGTTTTTATTTTTAGATTCGAAAACCTCAGTTTACATTTTTAGAAGAAAAAATCAACGCTTGCTGAGCAATATATAATTGAAATTTATATTAAAAGATTTGAAAACTTCAATTTATAAGACAACTAGCTGTTACATACCCGCCGTTGCACGGGTTGTAAAAAGTTTTTAAATAAATATATATAGGAATTTGCGACAACTTCAATGGCGCTGTAGTTGATGGTTTATTCACCCCGTGAAACTTGGTGCCAGTTGTAATCCCACCCGGTAGGAATCACCCAAACAAAGTCCAAGGACGCACTTGGTGGCAGCTGTAATCCCACCCGGTATGATTCAGCCAAAAAAAGTCCAAGGACGCAATTGGTGGCAGTTGTAACCCCACATGTTATGATTCACCCAAAAAATGTCCAAGGACGCACTTGGTGGCAGCTGCAATCCCACCCGGCATGATTCAGCCAAAAAAAGTCCAAGGACGCACTTGGTGGCAGTTGTAATACCACCCGGTATGATTCACCCAAAAAATGACCAAGGAAGTACTTGGTGGCAGCTGTAATCCCACCCGGCATGATTCACCAAAAAAATGTGCAAGGGCGCAGTTGGTGGCATGGACCACTTAATATTCGATAGTTACTATGTTACATTTTAATATTATGTTTTGTTGTATGGGGATGCCACGCCCCGTTGTCCAAATCCAACCTGTTATGTCCTATTGCAAATTCCATTACTAACACAATTTTACCTTAAAATTTCAATAAAATCAGTAAAGCCGTTTAACCGTGATATGGGGTAGAAAATTGTATGGGCGGTGCCACGCCCCATGTCCAATTATTCCCATTTTCGACACATAGCAGTACAACTCCATTCCAAATTTCACTAAAATATATGCAATAGTTGCTTAATTAGCTGGTATTTAAGTTACGTGTTGTGTGGGCGGTGCCACGCCCCTTGTCCAATTATGCTCATATTTGGCACAAAGCTTGGAAAAGTTATTATAACTTCGTGATAAATTTCGTATTTATTATTCAATATTCAATTCAAATTCAATTCAATAGTTGGTTAGTTCGCACTCCAAACTCCAGAGGTTCTCGGTTCGGAAAAGTTGTTACAAATGATTCTAAGGAAATTGGCAAATAAAAAAATTAAATAAAGCAAAAAACAAATAACTTTAAAAAAGTGTAAATAAATAAAAAAAGTTGAATATTTCCATATTTAATACAATTTTAAATACGCGCATATTTCATTTAAATAAAAACAGCTTAGGAGCACTATCAAATACGTTTATATTTGATTTAAATACGTTTTCATTTGATTTCACTATTTTATAGAATATTAGAATTAAATATGGAAATATTACATTTTTTTATTTATTTGAATTGGAAAAAAAATCTTTTTTTTTTTGCACTTTTCTTAAGTTTTTTATTTTTTACTTTATTTAATTTTTTTAGTTGGCAATTCGTTAGAAACACCTGGAACCTCTGGAAAAAATTGTGTTAAATTAACTAATTTTGTGGTTAATATTTTTCAAACCGATCTTTCAGGTTGTTTTAACAAGATGTGTGCCACTGAGCTTCTTTCGTCCAGGTCGACAAAAACAAATTTGTTTTGAAATTGAAAAATTTCTTCTGTTTATTTTCAAATTTTTTCATTTGACCAAATGGTGGAATATATTTTTATTTTCGAAAAAAAAATTTCTCATATGTGTAAATGTGTGCGTTTTGCTTCGATTTTTGTCAATTTAGTTGTAGTTTTTTGGAAATGTTTTTGTTTTGCGTACAAATGTTTTTCATGTAAATATAACATGAATCGTGTTAATTAAAATACATGAAGATTTGTCTGGGTGTAGAATTAAATATGGAAATATAAATTTTTTTTCTTATTTAAAATGCCGACATTTTTTGTTTCTACCCCCTACTCACTGTGGCTGGGTATACTAACTTTGACACAACGTTTGTAACGCCCATAAAAGGGCGTGTCCGGTATGGAAAATCGAATGCAGCAATAAAAAAGACTTTAAAAATGTTGACCTTTTTTTTCGGTGTATGGGAGTCACGCCCAATTTTTGTCCGATTTGGCTTATTCTCGAACTTGATCTCAGTATTCACGAGAAAAGCATGTACCCAAAGTTTCAAGTCGATATCTGAAAAACTGCGACCGCTATCGTGCGGACGGACAGACGGACGGACGGACAGACAGACGGACACAAATTGACTCCGGCGGTGATGCTGATCAAGAATATATATACTTTTCGTAACGGCCACAAGGGGGCGTTACAAACGTTGTGTCAAAGTTAGTATCAGAGCTGTGCGGTATCGATTACTTTTGTAATCAATTACTCAAAATTATATGAGTACTATTACTTTAAAGTAATCGTACCAGGGACGTAACCAAGAATAAATTTCGGGGGGGGTTTTCATAAACTAGAAAATGCAAACCAAATTAAAATGAACAACAGATCCCTCTTTTTCAAAAAAAATCTTTTGATTTTTCATAAAAACTAGAGAGTGGACTATCTTCGGCTATACCGAAGCTGAAATACCCCCACACTGTAGGAAGAAGTACCTCGAACATAAGAAAATGTGGTCTCAAGACCCTATTTTGAGCCAATTATAGGTGGTTTTGGAGCCCGGTCCATGTCCAAAATCCATTTCTAAAAATTTCCAATCAAATCCACAAAAAGACCCCATTTAGACCCTTATATATGTGGCTTCGGAACCTCGGACCATGTTTCTAAACATTTCCAATCGAATACAACAATAAAAAAGACTTGAACAATTTTTACCTTTTTTTTCGGTGTATGGGAGCCACACCCAGTTTTGTCCAGTATCACCTCCTGAGTCGATTTAGCGATGTCCGTCTGTCTGTCCGTCCGTCCGTCTGTCCGTCTGTCCGTCCGCACGATAGCGGTCGCAGTTTTGGAGATATCGACTTGAAACTTTTTTTACATGTTTTTCTCGTGAATACTGAGATCAAGTTTTTTTTTTTTTCGGATTTGATTGGAAATTTTTAGAAATGGATTTTGGACATGGTTTGGGCTCCAAAACCACCTATACATGGCTCAAAATAGGGTCTTGAGACCACATTTTTTTATGTTCCAGGTACTTCTTTCTACTGTGTGGGGGTATTTCAACTTCGGTATAGCCGAAGATAGTCCACTCTCTAGTTTAATATTTTACTTTTCTATATTTCACTAAGTTCTGATATTTCATATTAGGTTGAACCGAAATAAAAATGTAATACTTAATCCAATAAATATAAAGCAATAAAGATTTTGTAATCAATTACTAGTAATCGTACTCAAACTTTTTTGAGTATGATTATAAGTAATGGTAATAAAAATTTTTTGAGTACCATTACTTGTAATCGTAGTGGTACTCAAGTAATGGTACTCAAAAAATGTTGATTACCATTATTTGTAATCGTACTCAAAATATTTTGAGTACGATTACAGTAATCGTAATCATACACGCACAGCTCTGGTTAGTATACCCTGCCACAGTGAGTGTGGGGGTATAAATATTTAATTCTACTATGCGTTTGTTCGCTCAATGTAGTTACACGTCAGATATAGGTCACTTAGTTGTTTGGCACCACCACTAATGCGATGTCGTTTGCATATCTTATTAGTGTCGAATTTTCCAGGAGCTCCAATTTAAGAACGCCATCAGACATTGCTTTCATCTTCTTAATTGTTATAGCCGACATACAAATTAGATTTCCACTATTTTAGATTCATTCAAATAAATACATCTACATCTATCAAATAAAAAATACCAACATCAAAAATCTCAAACCGTTTTCTCCACAACAAAACTTTCAAGTTTACATTTTTTTCAAATTTAAAAAAAAATGTTTATATTTGTCTAATTTTTAGCTTGTGTATTTCCTAACCACAAAAGATATACAGAAATCGAAACCATATTTTAAAAATTCAGGAATTAAAACTTTAAAAAATTTGCTTTTTTTTCAATCTATTTTTTGCTACTTTTCAAGTAGAAAAAGTCCCTTACTTTCAAATCAAGCAACTTTTGATTTCGTTAGCATTTTACACAACAGGAATTGCTTTTAAGAACGATATTATTTATTGATGAAACAATTTATTACTAATTCAATCTTATTGTTATCTTTTTTGCAAATTCCCGTTATACATGTAAGTCATATGTAATTTAAGCATCCAGAGTGCATTAGGCATTTAGGAAAGAATGGCATTTCCGCGTGCCATTACCCTTATCGGCTTATGTTACACAAGATAGCGTTTAGCTTGGATAAAAAGCTGTAACTCACATGTTCCAGCTTATGGCAATATACTCTGTTTAAATAAACATTAAACAACTAAACATGACCGCGACAGGAATTCCAAATGCGAACGCACAAAAGAATGAATGAAAGAAAGAAAGAAAAAAAGAAAAAAGACAAACACCCAAAATAATATAAATCCTTGTTAAACACAACAAATGACAAAAGTCTGCATGCAAATGTCGGATAGGTAAAAGTAAATTCCGCCCTGAATTCGCTAATGCCGTGAATATTCTGCCGAAAGGAGGCGCAAAGCTCTGCATGCGCCACTCCGCCGGGGATTTTGGCGAAATCAACAATTTATAGCGAAAATATTCAATCGTAAACAAAGCAATCAAAAATTCATTCAAACGAAGCATTAACGCTTAGCTTACTAAAGTAGGAAGGAGGCGTCCTTGTGTCGGTGTACGCTATTTACCTTCAGCGTAATGGAAGGGAACCGGATAAGGTACTCGTACCTTCAAGTATGTGTACCGCAGAATGTGAATTTTTTAATTTTCAATATTTTGTGGAGGTTTTTTTTATTTTATTCCGCGGAGGAAAATGAAGAGACTGCTACGCTCAATTTTATGCATCTCCACGGCACAGTGGGATGAAGTTAGAATTATATGCGAACAAATTTAAAGAATTGACTTGAGATAAGACATTAGAAATAGAACTCAAATCAAAAGCTGATATTGTTGGATGTATCCATTTCGTAAGTAATTCTTGGTTTTCTTATTATGTACACTCAAAGAATTAATATGTTTAGAGCTAGTTTGCTTCAAATATACTACTTTTAAATATTAACGAAAAAACAAATGTAGTACATTTGCTACAAATTAGGTCATTTTGCCGCAAATAATAAATTTGCAACCATTTAAGTAAGTTTCCAATAAAAGTATTGCATTTTGCTATTATTGGAAACTTCCTTGAATTGCTGCAAATTTAAAACTTATTTCTAATAAACGGAAAACATTTTAAATTCGAATTCGATATAAGCTTTGCTTTTATCGACCTGAACGAAAGTATCTCAGTGGCACAGCGTGTATATGCGGAAGTTGAAACAATTTTTTTTTTCTCAAACGAAGTAAAAAACGAAGTAAGTTTGTCTAATTATTCGTTTCTTACAAACGAAAAAATTCTTTGAGTGTACCATAAGTATTTGAGGAAAGCGCCATAATATCGTCAGCTGACAAATTAAGTGTCTTTTGTGGCTTCAATAGTTTCGAGCGAATTCCATTGAAGGGGTGGTGTGAATGAAGGAGCTATGTAACAGAGTAAATCGGTTCTTTCAATAAAATTAGGGGACAAGGCAAAAGATGAATGCGATCGCATCAATTTCAGAAATTGAAAAAGTTTCGCGTGCAAGCAAATTCTCACATGCATTGCACGTTTGTCAGACGACGATAGATATGTAGATCTTCAAGAACAATTTTTATTTAGCAAAAAAAAACTTTACGTAGGTGAAAAAATATAAGATCCAGTCCAAGGTAAACGATCTTCCTCTGCCATGATACTTACTTTGAAATATGGAATTAGGTAATGATTTGATTAGAAAAAGAAGTTATTAATTTTTTTAAATTATTGCTTATGATCGAGGGGAGATTTAATGGTCTCACTTCGCTCTTTATTCATAGGAATATGGAAATCAGACCTGATGAAGTCCTGGACGAAATGGCCAAAAATAAAAGTCGATGCCTTAACTTTGTTTTATAAGACTGAATTGTTATTTTACTTCTTAAGCTTTGATAACATTTTTGAACCGCACATATTTGGATAAACCATATCGATACCTTAAAACAGAACCATCCTATGTCAATTTTTTGAAAACTCTAGAAAATGAAAAATAAATTTTCAAATTGGTATGTTTTGTATGGAAATTGATTTTTATTTCCTCATTTATCAATTACTTTCAATACGATTCCCACAAACCACTATAGCCTGTCTGATGCAGCTTCTTCTCAGGAATCCAAAAATGGCAAAAACTCGATTTTCATGAAAACGGACATAGGATGTTTGTGCTTTAAGGTATCGATATTTTAGTCATAAATGAATTTTTAAGGTGATTTTTTAAAATTTATTTTGGTTTTGAAAAAATACATTATTTATTGTAAATGTTGTTTTAACCCTGCACACTAGTGTCCGAGGGTATATTACTTTGTCACACCGTTTGTAATGCCCATAAGGAGGCGTGTCCGGTATGGAAAACTATATTCTTGATCAGCATCACCTCCTGAGTGGATTAAGCCATGTCCGTCTGTCCGTTTGCACGATAACTGCTCTAGCTTTTGAGGTATCGGCTCCAAATTTTGGCAATAAATATAATATTTTTGTTGAAGATACTAACACGATAGCACTTACCGCTCAAAAGTTGCTCAACAAAAGTGATGTAACCTTCTTTGAACTTTGACCTCGACTAAGTCTTTTATTCGAGCTAATCCAGAAAAACCCTTTGAGGGTGTTATTATGTAGACCAAGACCTGTCAGAATCTTTTATCAGATCGGCAATCAGAAACATAAAGTCTCATTTTGTCGCATAGTGTAATTGAACAATTATCGAAAAAAAATCGATAAATATTCGAAAAAATTTCCATTAAATATTCAAAAATCATAATACAAAATAGCCTTAAAATCTGTTTTTTTCCTTTATTTTGAGAAATACTTAACCGATTTGGACGCTGTTTCCTGTATTTGATTGGAAATGATGTCGGGAACGAAATGGGAATGGAACTGTATCGAAATAAACTTTGACCGAAACAAAATGGAATTGGAACAACATTTTGAAATGGAAATTGAAATTATCGATTAATAATCGAAAAATTCTCTAAAAATTGTCGAAAAATATCGATAAAATATCGAAAAACTACCGATAAAATACCGAAAAGTGTTTGATAAAATTACCGAAAAATGGTCTAAGAACGTATCGTGTGCAGGGTATTTTAGCTTCGGTCAGACCGAAAATAATTCTCTTACTAGTTTTGAAGTTTTTTTTTTTTGGTAATTTCTGACTACGCTCCTGTATGTACATCATATTGATATATTGATGTACTATTTTTTTCTGTGTCGATAAGTTTTAACCAAGAACATTTAAGCAAGACTTGTTCGTTTGCAATTGCTTTTATCCCACAGTGCGGTGTCAGCATACTGTACTTTTTTTAAATGAATTTATCCGAAAGTCTATCTGAGGGTAATAAATTTAATTTGCAAGAGAAAAAAACAGTAAAGCCATTATTTACGCTGCGAAAATCCTGTGTTTCCGCTTTTTGAGAGAAAGAAAAGACTTGTACTTGATTATGTCGTAAATGATGATGTTCATCTGTAATACATGTGATTTTCATTTAGCTTTCGCGATATACGAAAAGTTATTGTTAACACGATTATGGTATCATGCACTAAATCTGAATAAGTACATATGAAAAGTTACATGAATCTGCAAAGAATAGAAGTACAGCTAGAGAGTTGACTATCTTCGGCTATGCCGAAGTTGAAATACCCCCACACATTTGGAAGTACCTCGAATATAGAAAATGTTCAGAACGCTATTTTGCCCCAATTACACTATGCGACAAAATGAGGGTTAATTTTTCTAATTGTCGATCTGAAACGAATTATCGTTATCGAACAAAAAAGTGCTCGTTACCGATCTCGTGAACAATCATCATTACAATATTTTTAACAAAACTAAAAAAAATATTTTTTTTTAGTCTATTTTCATTTGTCGACTTTTCGTAATAACTTTTTCACAGAGTCGGACCCGGGATTGAACTCTCGTCCTCCGGATTTTGAAGTATGTGACGAGCGCTTAACACATTCACCTAACTCAGCCATTATTGAACAAGCGCTTAAAGTATAACTTAACAAACGTTTTAAAATTGTTTTCCTAACAGTTTGAAAAACACTGATTCTAAAAATAGAAATTATCTTGCTGAGAAATTGTTTTACAAGTTTGAAAACTATTGGATCTAAAAAAAGCTTTTCAAGACGATTATTTCGTTCGTTAAAGTACTCGTAAACGAAGTCGTAAAAGAATTCTTTAACTAAGTCGTTACCCAAGCAACCACAAACTGATAATTGCCACAAGCTTTGTGGCATATAAGTGCTATATAGGTGGCCTGTGACCTAATCTGTTATAAATAAGTAGAGACCGACCGAAATCGCCTTTTTTAATTTCGGCCGAAACCGAAATGGCCGAAATTTTTTATTATTTTTTTCGGCCGAAACCGAAATGGCCGAATTTTTATTTTTTTAATTTCGGCCGAAACCGAAGCCGAAACCGAAAAAATAAAAGAAACAATTGTGAGATTTAATGTAATAAAGTGGGACATAATTAAGATTATCAGTAGGCTGAACGCGATCGCATATTCATATTCAAATTTAGTAGCTGCTAAACTTTAGAACCAGCTTAGTAGCTGCCAGTTCAGTGTATTATCTGTCAACTTAGTAGATTACTAAAGTTAAGTTGGAGCTTAATTTGAATATGGGCCGATCATTTTAAGTTCAGATCATGAATTAAATGAATTTAAAAGCATTTGATAAAATGCGTGGAAATCAAGAATAGTAGAAATTACTGTCAGGGTAGTAGATTTCAAGAGAGGGGAGTAGATATGGGTTTATGCGTAGAGTACTAGAAATTGTACGAGTTGTAGGAATTTCTGTCGGGGAAGCAGATTTGTAGAAAGAATAGTACTTTTGCATTGTATGAAACTCACATAATATTTTGAGGAGTAGATTTCTTACCATAGTAGTAGGAAATATCTTGAGGGAATTAGAAAAATCTGCTACCGTAGTAGAGGAGTAGAAATTAATATATATATTTGTCCAGGTCTGTCTGTCTGTCTGTCTTTCTGTCTGTCTGTCTGTCCCTAACGCTAACCGATTCAAAATTTACAACTCCACTTAAAACATTTTTTTAAGTTGTTAACCTTTTTTTTTTTTAATGTTAGCTATTCTGGTGGTTTGTTCACACGACGCTGCGGTCGTGAGAAGGAACCAACCAGAGCCACTTACAAATATATCCACACATATATTTTTTCTTATAAATGTTAGCCGCCCTGGTGAGGTATCGAACCCACAACGCTGCGATTGTAAGTAAGATGAAGTAGCGAACTAAGCGCCTTCTCACCAGAGCCACTAATGCTCATACAATGCCTTTACCTAATATCGATTAACTTCATCAAGCCGCATGCAAAACGCTTTCATGTATATACACACACAAAAAAATCATTTCACATATAAAAAAATAGCTTCGACCTAAAGCTGCCACCTTTAAGAAAATAACACTGCCACAAGACTATTCTTGCCACCTATCACTATTTTCACCTATTACGGTGGTGTATTAGATTTTCATATTACACTTTCATAATACACTTTCCTATACACTGCATATATTCCCAGTACAACATTACGGTCCGCACACATGAACGCGAAGTACCGCAACCGCAGCGAAACTTACTCAAAAATGTTTCTTGCAAATGCGAAAATATATTTGCTTAAGGTGAGAAATTTCATAAAAACAAATAAAAATGTGAATCATTTATAAATTAAAATTCCCGAAAAAAAATACTACAAAATGAACACCTTTCTTAGAAGTCACTAAAGAAATTGTAAAAGGGGAAATCAAAACTTAAAAAAATTTATTTCTTGGAAAGCTGATTTTTGCTACAATAAAAGATTCAGATTCGGTTTTAGTACGTCAAAATACATAATACGAAAATAAAAATTGAAAAAATCCAATGAATAAAACACTTTGCAATAAAAATGATCGACAATCGGAAATAATGTTTAGCCGTAACAGGTGAAAACATTGTTAGGTGGCAACGCTAGCCTTTTGGTAATATTATTTCCTTAAAGGTGGCAATGGTAAATCAAAGCTATATTTTTGTGTGTATATACACATTCACCATACAGCTTGATGAACTACATCGCCATTAGCTCAATTTATTTTATAGCTGGCTGTGGTCAGTTGGGTAGAGCTTCCGCTTTGTCTGCGGCAGTCTTGGGTTCAAGCCCGTCACCGGTCGTATTTTTTTTTTGAATCCATTGCTTGATATTCTTTTTTTTTTTTTATCTTTTTTTTTAATTCTTTTTTAATGGAACAGTTCAACTTTACACAATTACATCATCAAACAAAATTTATTTCTATTCTTTACAAAATTTAATAAAAAATTACATATTTCACAAATTTCTATAAAAAAAAATTACATTTAAATTTTGAAAACATAGAAAATATATTTGCATCTAAAATATATTTAGTAAACATTTAATTTTTTAAAATTAGTGTGTTTTTTTCCCGTGCATGGCACGGGCAAATTTACTAGTTTATAAATCATTGCGAGAGTATTAGATCTACTCCGATAGGACATGTCTTCTTTGTCGCTTCTGATTCTTCGAAACTATGATCAATGCTTAAATTTGTGTTACATACCGCTTTTATCCACTTGGTTAATCCTTATGTATTTTGATACGCTAAATCCGAAAATAAACTTTAAATTTTTCCAGCACGCACCATTTTTCTGCAAACGCCACAAAAGTGGCATTTTTGGTGCTGTAAAAATTTAATTATTATTATTTTCGTATCCAGCATGGCAAAATACATAAGAATTTGTCTATAAAGTATATTTAACACACAAAACGTTCAGTTTTGTCGTACAGTGTAACCTTTGTTATTTATTTGTTACTTTTTCTATCAAACCGAAATTTTCGGCGGAAATATAGGAATTTCGGCCGAAAACGAAATTTGGCCGAAAGCGATATTTTATTTTTCGGCCGAATCCGAAACACGACCGAATTTCGGTCGGTCTCTATAAATAAGTGTTTAACATATGGCATATAAGTCACTTTTAAATTGTCTTCTGAAAGGTTCCATACGAGTGGCTAACATTACATATGCCACTCAGCCGTACAGTGGCAGAGTTGCTTTGGTGGCCCAAGTGTGGTTAGCATGTGGCCTTGCCACTTTCTTTACTTATTTTTAAAAAACCATTCGTTCCGTTCCTGTTAAAACAAAATGGAGCGAAAAAAATTGTTTTTCGGCAATAAAAACAAACAATTGTGGCGCAAAATTAAAACAAATCGAAGTTTTAAAAAGAAAAAAAATTAAATGAAAAAGCAAATGAAAGTAATGAAAATCTTATGGAAGTCGCTGCAGAGCCCACTTCATTTGTTGAATTGGAAGATGTCAGTGAAATTTATAAGGAGGAGTTCTAAGCCAATTTGCAGCGACGAAATAACGGCGATGAGACGCAGCCGCTTCCTACCATTGAAGACACGGCTGAGCATTATTATATTTTCGGTTTGTACTTTTTGTTAGGGTAATATTTTGTTTTAAAATTTAATAAATAATTTGTGAACAACACTCAAATAAGAAGATCGTTGATAAATTGGTCGATTTCATGTTTGAAATTCATTATTTTAAAAGCCGTCAGCAATGAGGTTTCTGGCGGCTAGTCGCAACGGCGTAACATTCCTTCTGGACACTGGCACATATGTATTTTAATAACATTTCGAATAAAAGTACAGGTCTCCTTGTTCAAACGAGTTAGTGTACATTCAAATTTATATTAATGAAAAAATACGATAAAGAGATTTTGTAGAGAATATAAAAAGTTATAATTTAAAACTTTTTTGGAGAAGTGACATACTTTTTACGAAGTGTCAATATTTGGATGAAAAACATCTTTTTGGATAGTTTTCATACACATACTAAAAAAGTTTAGGATTTCTAAAAATTAATTTACTGAAAAAATGCCTTATTTGGTAATTTTCATCTTGTTTTACTTGATAGGGTAAAAATTTGCATAATCTTACTTTTTTTTACTTCTCAATGTAACAAAGCCAATTATGAGATGGTTACCTGTACCCGCCGGCGGCCATATTTTTCTAGAATATTGCCGCAAAAATTGAGGTTATGATATTTACAATTGTCTTTTGCATAAAAATCACTGAAAATGTAAATTTAAGACCAATTGAATATTCATTATGCTTCTGGAGATAAGCTCCAATTTTTCTGGAAACAACCTACAACCAAATGAGACTAATTTGTAAAAATTAAAAAATTATATTCTATAAAAAATTGTAAATATTCATTTTTAAGATGACAATCATAATTATGGGGGGTAGCAGGTTTGTTTTACAATAAATCTGGTTGTGTTTGCAGAATTCGAATACGTGATTGGATAATATTTCCTTTTGATTGTCCTAGTTTTCATAATATCGATTTAATTTTTGCATTATTTATATTTGTGTTGAAATAAGTTTGGAGTGTGAAAAAACAACTCAATAATAATTTTAGATTTATATTGTGTTGTCCTCTTTACATAATAAATTATGAGTACGAAAAATACAACGAAATGGAATTGAAATGAAATTCCAATGGCATATAGGTGCCCTTGCCACCATTTTAACATTTTTTTAACATAGTAGCATATTCGGGCTTTTTCAGTGACAAATAAGTAGCAGATCGAGAAAAGTTCGTAAAATACGATCTTCGTAAAAAGTTCGTTTAATTATTGGCTGGGTAATGACTTCCTCGGAGGGTTTTTCTGGATTAGCTCGAATAAGCGAGTTATGCGAGGTCAAAGGTCACAACTAGGTTACTGCAATTTGTTGAAAAAAATTTTCAACGGTAAGCGATATCGTGTTAGTATATTCAGCAAAACCCTACTTAACCCTAGCAACGATGTTGCCGACCTCTTAACCCACTAATGTCAGTTTTTAAAGCACCCAAAATATCCAGAAAAAAATATTTATTTCTTTTTCCATAACATTTTTTATTTTTAAAATTGAAAAATTGAATTTTTTGTATTGTGGGTTATTTATGACCACTTAATATTTATAAGTCAATGGAAATTTACGTTAAAAAATATCATTACCTATTTGAAGTTTGACAGGTACACATACGACCAGTTTCCATACTTCCATACACACGCTTGAAATTAATTTATTGATTGAAGCTCCGATTCGGCAAATATTTGCCCAAATATTTTTAAAATCAACTAAAATCGTATGTATTTTATTTTTCTGAATGTATTTTCCCAGTATTTGGTCATATATTTGCCATACTCAAAGGATTCCGGGAAAACTGAATTTGTGGAAAGTTGTTACAAAAAATTCTGAGAAAATTGGCAAATAAAAAAAATTAAATAAAACAAATTAAAAAAAAAAAATAAAAATTTTTTCGCAATTCTAAAAAAAATTTAAAAAAAAATCAAATATTTTTATATTTAAATAAACTATTTCCATATTTAATACAACACGCGCATATTTGATTTAAACAGTTAGGTGTAGGAACACGACACCCGTACCGCCTCATAACTAGAAAACTTTTTTAAATGTTGCTCTTAAATTTGTTTGTCTTTTCATGTGAAATTATCAGCCTAACGAGTACCAAAGCAGCAGGCCTGATAATTTTCTAACTTTCGAAGTACCAAACCGCTGTGTATTTCGAAGTGCGCTGTTAGTAAATAATTCCAACTCAACAAATTTCAATTTAAAATTATAAATTACTCAGAACTCACCATGGTCTCACTCCTGATTTTAATTCAATCATTTGAACAAACCTTACTGTAAAAGTCATGAATGCCTGCAGATGGTCATCTTTTCCTCGCAGCGAGTTTATTATGAATGATTGTTAAATGTTCCCAACCACACATCTTTTTGTGTACTAATATTAAATTAAATTTGTGTAGAATTTTTTGTATATAAAAATTCTCCTTTTTTTTGCCGTGTTTAACTTTGAGCGCTGGATAGACATCTGAGCTTCCGAAATTCATTTATTTTCATTTATTGTTTCACATTTCCCATAGGACGCCAAGAGTTGCAATTTTCACAAAAAATTTCCGACGCATAAAACTTTTTCTTATTCGAATTTTATTTACTTTTTACTAGCCAAGGGTGTTCATAATTTCGTTGCGTTGTCGTGTAGATTGTAATTTTTTCTTCAGGACAACATTAAATAATTTAATCAGAAAAATCGTGACCAAATTTTCTTGTTCACAACTTTTTCTGAACGAAAAAAAGGGTAATAAAGTTGTCAGCGAAAAAGTTTTAATTCAATTTTCTTCGCAGTTAAGCCGTGGAAAATGGTTTATTGCTGGTTGATTAATTTCAAAATTTGTGGATAAAGGATTCGCGTTTATTTTCCCAGATTTTACAAAAAATTAAATAAAATATTAAATCTGCATGAAAATACTGATATTTTGTATTATATTTGTTGGTCTTTTGGTTTTTTGTGGTTGTTATTGTTGAAGCTACATTTATTTTCTACCGTTTGCAGCTCCAACAAATGGCATCGTACTCCTTTGGGAAATTTCAACATCGCACTCTATTTCCATTTCATACATTCCTACATGCCAGAAGGAGTCGTCATGTGTTGATGGTTTGAGTTCATTATTCCTACGTAGAAGTAACAAAAGTCATTTACTTTATTAGTAAAGGCAAGAAGAAGAATAAATAAGCAATATCCGAATTTTTCACACACATCATTGTAGTCGTACACAGGAGGAAAAAAAGGGAGAAACCCACAACCACAATTATTATTAGCGTGAAAATTGCATTTATAAGCAATAGATGGATGGGGATGTTCTTGTTTTAATGATTTTTTTCTTATTTCGCGAGAGGGTGAATTACACTGAACAGCGAAATATGTAATTATAATTGTTCTTCAGCACTTTGCACTGGTTTCCAATTAATATTGAATGAGTTGGTACTATTTTCGATTTTCTTGAGCACTGGCATGCCTTTTTAGCATTAAAGCTAATTACGCCGGACAAACCGGCGCCCTTATTAAATGTATTGTTCGCCAAAATTCGTATAAGTATTTAACGCATCCGATCATACTGAAGGTTTTGAACGCGTGATTAGGGATGCAAACAATACATCGATGTTTTTGAAAACATCGATGTTAATGTTTTAATGTTTTACTTTTGCTTTTGCACGGTTTCAATTTCAGAAAGTTGTCTCTTTCATTGGCATGATATATTAAGCCAACGCAACTATTTCATGCGCAATGGTTCACAGCATCATTTTTTAGTATCGATATTGCTATCAATAAAAAGATTCTAAAGTTCCATTTCAAGTGCAACTTAATTCAACTAAGGTTGCGAATTTTTAGAACAACAAATTGTTAAATTTAAAAGTTAATTTTGTCGAAAAGTTAACTTTGTTAAAAGTTAAATTAAACAATTAAATTTTCTATAGAAAAAAAAAATGTTTCACAAAAAAAAATTTTAACTATATTCAATTGAATGCCTGAACTCAGAGAACCTTTTCCCGAATTCTATATGCTTTAAAATAAATGATCAACATTTTTATCAAAAACGAAATTTCGTGTATGAAACAATTTATTTATATTCATATAAAGCCATACAAATTTTATTAGAATATTAAATAATAAGAATGAAACGAATGAAGTTTGGTTAAGAACAAATGTCACAGGCCATTTCAAACACAATGGCGTTCTCAACTTTTCGCCATTTGGAGAAATTTGAGAAATGGAAAAATATATCACTTCGAAATATATCGGCATGTGTATTTAATTGTTTTGTAAAAAATTTTTTAATTAAATGTCAATATCAGTTAAAAAATAGTATGAATTCTTAATTTTTACTTTTTTTTACATTCCTTGATAAAAAATTTTTTTCGTTTTAAAGTTAACTATTGCTATTTAATCGAAGAAATTTAACTTAACTAAATGAAAAAGTTAATAGTTTTCGAAATTAACTGAATCGTTCAAAGTTAACAAAAAATTTAACTTCGTTAATTAACTATTAACTAATTAACTAGTTAATGCCCAGCTTATATGCATTTCACGGCAGATCATCGGTAAGCTTTCCGCTGGTACAATACTACCCAGCAAGAAGGGTGTCGCAGAAACTCCAACCCAATCATAAAACAACATGAAAAACATGTGTACTATCGAATTTTATCAGGTTTGGAAGTAAATAAGTAAACATCGGAAACATTTTTTGGCTGATGTTTTTGGCCATCGAATTTTGAATTTCCGATATATCGATGTCGTGCGACAAAGTTTGCATCCCTACGCACGATACGAGTTCAAAAGCTTGAACCGATCGCATAGACTACATTGGATAATATTGAATTTCTTAAAATTGTTCGTAGAATGGAGAAATATTTGTATTGAAGAGCATAATATTACCTAATCAAAAGCTTTTAAGTTGGATCGATCAAATTGGATCAATTAGAAGATGGAAAAATCAGATTCATTTTAAAAAAAATTCCAAAAAAGGTCAATAAGAGGGTACTCATTCGAAAGGGGTCCAATGGTACCCATTGGACCCCTTTCGCTCAATTGTTGGAATGTTAATGAAATTTCACAACCGACTGCATATCCACTGTTTTCAAAATTTGTATAACCCTTATATTAACAGTCCACCCAAGTTAATATCCACCCAATAATAATATATATATATATATATATATATATATATATATATATATATATCATCAAATCTACGGCGAGCTTTTTCATACACTTCCACATGAGCTGGAGACTTGAAACACTGATAGAACCCCGGTGACAATACATTCTATTAAATTTTGGGTCCATCAGAGGCGCTACAATGATGAAATTTGGTAGGTGGGTTCTTATTGACAAAATTAAATTGTATACCCTTTAGAAAGGGGGGTGTGGGGGCAAAAGGGAGCGGGATGGAGCCAATTTAAAGTTCTAACTTTCGTATTTTGTAAGCTACAAGGCTGAAATTTTTGACTTATGTTCGCATTCGGGAAAAAGAGTAAAAAACGGAACAAATGGGGGGAAAAAAGGGGGAGAAAAAAATATTTTTTCAAAAAAAAAGATGAAAATAAAAAATGAGTAAAAAACAAGTTTTTTAAAATATAACCCATTATACGACTAAAAAGCAGAAAATAAATTTCCTTTAAATTAGTTTCAGCAATTTCGATTTAAAATTAAGGGTTTTTGGCGACTTCAAAATCTGCAAAGATATTAGGAGGAAAGTAGCCAAAAACCCTTAATTTTAAATCGAAAATGCTGATATTAATTTAAAGGAAATTTATTTTTTGTTTGTTTTTATGTATATTTCAAATTGTCGATTTTGGTCCTAATACATGAAATTGCTGTCCACTGGCTGCTATTTACCATACTCGGATCATACAAAAATGTTGATTTTTTTTATACAAATCCATTGTTATTTATTTATTTATTTCTTTATCTACTGGGCTATTGTCCTTTCAGATAGATCTAGGCCCCCACAAAGGGTAATTTTTCAGTACTTCAGAAATTATTCAAACAATACTCAAACTTCATAAATTTTACAAGTTATCCCAGTAGCAAATTTTTTAGTGCATGTCCAATGCATCCATGTGTTATTGCTGACATTAAAGCTAGAAGCAACCATGCGTTCATGGGGAATTGCTGCAATGTCATGCAGAGTGGCATGCATGAGAAAGTGGGACACTACTGTGAAAATGTCATTAAGTTGGAATTTCAGCGAAGTGTCATTGATGCCTGTCATGTTTTTATGTTGAATTAAGTTAGTTTTTTTATTTGAATACAAAGTTTGGTAATTTTACCGAAAATATCCCGTTGCAACTACCCTATAATAGAAATAGTATATACAAGAACTAATGTTAGATTACACTACCCAACAGGAGTTTACTCCATAAATCAAAGTAAGTATATATTTTTGGACGCGGAACACAATGGCGCTCCATCACGTTATATAGTTTTTTTTTACATAGACACAAATTTAAAAAACTAGGCGAGATGGAGCAATTGTGTGGACACTAGGGATGTCAATTTTTGAGACCTTTGCCAATCCCGGGATTTTCGGGATTTAAAAATGCAATCCCGGGATTTGGATTTTTTTCAATTCAACCAAAAATTAGTATAAAAATGTTATATTACATCGAATAGCTTTTAATATACCCATACTATAATATTTTTGAAATTGTGCAATTAATCTAACAATATTTAAGGTTTTTATTGGATATTTTTGAAATTGAATTTTTCACACCTCTGATTCGGAATATTAGAGCAAAGTTTGAATAACTTTCAATTATGTAAAATAAAATACTGATTGGAATCGATTTGGTCTTTGGAATCTTGGGTTTCCGGGCAGAATAAAATTATGTTAAAAATTTGTCGTTTGTCCACATTTCTCGACAAACTCTTGAATGGAATATTTTGTCATACAGTTTAATATACAGACCTGGAACTTATATTTCATGTCCCGAACGAAGTTCGATGTATTTTTTGATCCCATTAAAACTTTTTGATTTCCATTAAACAAAATGGATTTGAGCGCTTTATAGTCTACTAATAGTCTTTAATTTCCTTCATGCGTTGATGCTATCTGCAATGCGTATTGTATATTTGTATACAACTCATATAGTTTATGTACTTGTATATCAATCAACCTTTAGCTCATTTTATTTAAATTTTTTCATTAAAACCAAATGAATAATTTTTCCAAACCAATGAAATCAAATAAAACACAAACACACGAAATCTGACATTTTCCTTCAATAAATTTCTGAACAGCTTGTTTATTTTAACATCAACATTTTTTGGATGAAAAATTATGGTCCTTGCTAAAACTAAACCATTCACAAAGGAATTGGTCATGATATAAAAAGTTCCTGAATTTATAAATATTTTTTTAAATAAATAGAATTCAATTGAATAATTTTTTGTCATTATAGACGGCATATTTTTGAAAAAATTTCTTATAAAACTTGTCCCGAAAATCCCGGGATTCGCACTGACTAATCCCGGGATAACAAAGAGGCGGGATCCCGGTGTCCCGCCTAGTGAAGACCATTTCATTTGCATCAAATTTAAAGGATACCCAATTTTAATTTTAATTTAATACTAATTTGAAATTAGCTATCGTTGAAACCAAATTCGCATACAGTTCCAAAGGTAGAGAAAAAGGTGAGAAAACTGACCCGGTTATATGTTACTTGAATTACATCACATTAGCTGTCATTTGTAAAAAAAGCAATAGCAGCCACATTCATTAATTTACTTTGCAATTAGGTATTTGTGTATGTAAACCTGTAAAAATTCCTTTTTCCCCCTTATCTTATTTACTAGAATAGTGCTTTGTTGTTAAAACAATCCACAAGCGTAATTAATCGTTGGCCTCCAACAGTGCTATTGTCTTTCCCAACAAAGGTATAAATATTTTTTAAAAATTCTTTTCTACTAATAGATGTGTTTTTTGGATTGCTTTGATGAATTTACGGCTGAATACCGTTCAATGTACAAACTAAAAAAATAATTTTTTATCTGGTAGTTCAACAAATTTGGTTCAGTAATTTTAAAATATAGCAGGCGTGTTTACAAGATCTCACAAAGTTGTTTGTCGTTAAATTGTATTAAATTTTTTTCCTTTCTCTTGGCAGCCAGTTGATAAAATTTAGAAATATCCCAAACAAAAATTATAGGATGTCCACTAAGGTAGCCCCCCTTAAAATGTTGTATTGGATCCAAAAAATATTGTCTAAAAGTTTCATCCCAATCAGAAACTCTAGACCGCAACATTTTTTGATTTAAGGTAGTCAATAAAAAAAAAGTCCAGTACAAAATGTAAAAAAAAAAATTAATTAATTAAAAATGCGTTTTAGAATCACAAAAAAACGTGCAAGAATCTATAATCATCCATTTTGAGCGATTGCCACCCTTTTAAAACCAATAAAAAAGGTTTTTTTTTTTAAAAAGAACATATTGCCCTTTTAGGGGGGAGAGCGGGACAATTAACAATATTGTTTTTTCTTGTATTTTTTTCATTCTTAAATTTTTTTGGTTTATTTTTTTCTTTTGTAAATACATTTTTTGTAAAGGCTCCAAATAAAAAATTTGTATTTATTGGTCCAGGGCGACCAAAATGGATAATTAACATTTTTAATATTTTTAATTAAAAAAAAAAATGGGGCGGTCTAGAGGTATCCGATTGGGATGAAACTTTGGGACAATAATTTTAAGACCCAATGCAACCTTTGTGGGCGCCTTAGAGGGAAAAACCAATTTTTGTTCCCCAAATATAGCTTTCAACTTATGATTTGACTATTTTTTTAATCGATGATAGCGCTCTTAAACACATAGTGAATTTAAATGTTGATTTTAAGTACGTAACTAGCTAAGTAAGTTTTATTTTTAAGGCGACAATATGAACTAAGACTTTTCAGAATACGTTATCAGACCTGCAATCAGTATGTAATTAATTTATAATATTATTATTAATTAAATAATGTACACAGCACCTATAAAATCTTGGCTTATGTTTTGTAATTCTTGAATGTTCTGGAGCGATGTCATTAAAATCACACCATAAGAGATAAAATAACTTCATTGCAGCGACCGGGCTGCTAACACGTGTTCGGCATCAACAACTTAACAAATTCCAGTGGCTATTTGTGGCGAATATTTACAACAATTCCAAAATAATGCCAAGGAGAACATATCCACATGGAACAGTGCGGTTTCGTTAGGAAGCGAAACGTGTTTGCAGCGATCAGCGATGAAACTGATGCGGACAATGAAACGAAAATGGCATTACTGCACATGGCAATCAACGTACGACTATTTGTATTACATCGAATTGCATTTGCTAAAGTCATCATGTTATCATTAAGTGATTAAACTTCAATTCGAAATTATAATAATTTTTATTCAGCGCACATAGCCACAGTCGGTTGGCGAGGACATGTCTCAGGCTTGCAGTTGGATTTCTAGCTTTTGTACACCAAGTTTAGTGGCGCATAGCCGACCTAAGTTAAATTTATTGCCCACTTAAGAGATCCTCTCGACTCCTTGGCAGTGATGCACATTCAAGAGCTTTACATATTTATGGCGAAAAGCTCCTGGGGGATCATTAAAGTTTAATAAGAAATTAGTAAGTAAATGTGCCGGACAAATTTGACAACTGTTTAATTACGGAAATTCCACAGTTTTTCGCGGCCTTCGGGGAGAAACGACTCATTGTTGTCTTTTGCGCTGAACAACTCAAAATAACCTAACTGCTAAATAATTGCACTTAAATCTGGCTATTGCCCGTCTTATCCTTGATTGCTATTGTTGGTGTTTCTGAGCTCGTTTGCAATTCACCGAAAGGGTTAATGTCTCTTCTACTTCTTGTTACAATTCATATTTAATTAATGCAAAGTAACCAAGAGGTAGTTACTGCAAATATTATGCTCTGGGGAAAGAAATCTCTAAATATAAATATTCGAAATGGTCGCATTCGCGATGTGGTGAAAACGGTCTTGCAAAAGTACAACGTAGTACAAATTTGAGAAATTGTGAGAAATAACGAGCAGATTCAAATACAATACATAAGGAAAGGCAAATTCAAATATTTCAAATTTTAAAAAGTATATATAAAAAAATTGTTAATGTACAACTTAGTTAAATTCAGATTTTATCGAGCTCCAAATAAATTATTTATTATTTATTTTTGGGCTATAGCTCATTTTTACCAAAAAATTATTTGGCAAAATAGGTTGTTACAACAACAAGCAAAAACCAGCCTTGGCAGAGTGTACAGCTGTTTCGGATTTTAGCCACAAAATCCTCATCAGCACTATTTCGGCAATTTTTGTTAATCCAAGACGCCTCTATAAGGGGAAAAAGTCATGATACAACACAGAATTATTCATTCCTTGCATCAAACCGATTCCACTGAAGAAGCGCGAATGGCAAAAATTGCGAAACTGGTCTTTGCTTGTTATTGTAAAATACAGCATTTCTACTTAAGCAGGTTGAAAAGTTTTTCAAAGTCCAGCTTAAGACTGTTGACAAGTGAATCTCAATATTGTGTGTGACTGAGTGACAAGGCTGGTTTCTGCTTGTTGTTGTAACAACCTATTTTGCCAAATAATTTTTTGGTAAAAATGAGCTATAGCCCAAAAATAAATAATAAATAAGTTAATGTACAACTTCTCAAAATGTATGAAAATAACCCGAAAAAAATTGTTAAAATAAATCTTCGAAATTCGACACAAAATAGTTATAATAATCGAAAAAAACGGTGCAATAAAATTAGTATCTCTCATCGGTTAAACGTACCGACATTGGAGGGTTGGAGCGTTTTTAACCCCTTTTTTTCGGTTAGATCTATCGACTTTTTTTTTGTGTGTATGGGAGAATTTTTTTTGCAGATATCGCTAACGGCAAGTGCGGGATGGAAGCTCCAAGGGATTCTAAGTAAGATATGTTATTAGGACTTTTTCGATATTTTGACTTTTTGTACTGCCACAACGCGGTTGAAGTTGGGAAAATTGTGCAACATTTCAGTACCTACAAAATTATTGGTTCCGCGCGGTCACAAAATTAAGTTTCGAAAATTTTTCGTATGTTTAAAATTCAATTACACTGTGAATACCCTTAAAATTATGCAATTTGGTGGCATTTAAGGGTCAGCACACGAACTTGACCAATAAAAAAAATCCATCGGATGCAATTTTACACGCAGAGAAAAAATATGGTTGGAGCATGATTGCAGCAATGATCTCCTTTCCAATTGTTAGTCGAAAAGGGTAAGTATTGAAATAAAATTATGTGTATTTAACAGCGATATGTACATTTTCGCGCAGAAACATAACAAAAGTGCGAAGCTGACGCGGACAGCGAAGCCCTTAGCACATATTCTTTTTGGTGGTGGTGCCGCGGTTTGCCGGAAAAATCGCGAAGCACCCCTTCGCACATTTCCTTTTGTTTGGTGCTGGTGTGCAGTTTGCCGTTCGCGCCCGCTTCGCGGACTTTTGCTTCGCTTCTGCGCGAAAATGAGATATCTAAAATACACTTGTAACTAAATACTGCTGGTGGCGCATAGACTGCCTGAGTTTCAAGTCGACTCAGCGTAGTCTATGCGCTATCTGCGCGAATATACGTTTTGTTTATTTAGAATTTTAAGAAATTTTCAGTTCGCAGGTCTTGTTTGCGTCAGCTAGACCGTCTGTTAGGAGAATTCAAAAGAGTTTGCAATTCAGCATCGGATTCTTGTGTACTAGCCCGACTGGAGGACCTGTCGTTTGAATATGATGAGTCACCGAGTGCTTGATTGGTGTGTCTTGGTTATACGGCTTAACCAAATCCTGGAATTCGTTCAACAAATCGTAAAATTCAGAATTCTCGGATATCGATCTAATCGTCGATGGCAATTTACCGTAATGAGTTCCCTTATTTTCGGATTTTGACACGCGGTCGATTATTTTTTTTTTTTTTGTTCTAATATTATTTATTCAGTTGGATCACCTAACGACAACATAGGTCTAACAATGATTTTTCAATAGATTGGAATAATTCAGCTTAATTTTAAAAATTCAGCCTTAAACTAATTATGATTTTTTTCTTTTTGATTGCCAATATCCATTGAGTTAGGCAATGCGTATTTGTCGTAGCTAGTATTTGAAGAATATACTAGTTTCGTTTAAGACGTGAGGGACGGTCGTAGTAAGTTTCTAGCTAGAATGTTTGGGTGAAACATGAGCTTCTGCTTGTACTTCGAGGTAAGTTTCGGAATTTCGTCTTTTACTGCAGGAATATTCAAATCTCTGTGGATGTTTGTGTTTCGTATATACCAAGGAGCTCTGGTAATTTGTCGCAGGATTTTTGATTAGGCTCTCTGGAGTTTTTCCACATTGGAAGGATAGGCTGTACCCCAGAGTTCAATTCCATATGTCCATATGGGTTTTATTATACTTTTGTATATCTGGACTTTGTATGTGAGATTTAGTTTTGACACTTTTGAGATTAGCCAATTTAATTCCAATTGTTTTAATTTAATCTGAGTGATTTTAGATTGAATGTGCTTGTTCCATGTGGGTCGGCGATCGAGGTGCATACCAAGGTATTTGGTTTTGGTGCTTACAGGAACTGCTTGGCCGTTTATTAACAGAGCAGGGCACGTGTCCCTTCTTAGGGTGAAGGTTAAGTGGCAGCTTTTTGATTCGTTGACTTTGATTTTCCATCGTGATAGCCAATTACTTAGATTGTCCAAATGTTTTTGCACGTAAAGAGTTGCCATGTCTGGGTTTGAGTGAGAGCACAGGATAGCAGTGTCGTCAGCAAAAGAGTTCTATCACTTTTGGGCATATCTGCAGTATAGAGAATATATAGCAGGGGCGCAAGGACACTTCCTTGTGGTACTCCGGCCAGAATTTCGTATTTTCGGGAGGCAATGCATATTAGCGGGAAGAATATGCTGTAGTTTGTAGATTAGCCCTTCATGCCAGACTTTATCAAAGGCCTGCGTGATATCAAGGAAAACAGCGGAGCAGTACTGTTTGTTTTCAAAAAAGTTTTTAATTGAGTCGACAATGCGATGCACTTGCTCTATAGTGCCATGCTTTTCTCGAAAGCCGAATTGCACTGTAAGCTTACAAAACAGGCTTGTAAAACAATGTTTTGTAATGGTTGTTAATTAATGTTTTGTAATCCAATTAATCCTTTTTTGTACACATTACATATATAAATAAAGCTGCTGTATAGTTTTTAATGTTGATTTTTATTTAGTTTATGTAAGGAGATGTTAAATTCAATAAATAGTTAAACAAGTGATAAAAATCAATAAATAGTTATACAAGTGATAAAAATTATTTCGCAATATAAACCATATTTATATTGCGCTTTTTTAGTATACTTATAAGTTGTTGAAGCTGATCGGAATTTTTTTGTAGATTTCCCTCAAACTCCATAAATTTATCTATCAGCGAATACTTGTATTTATTTCAATTATATTGAAATTAAAATCGCCTTCGCACCACAAAATATTTTTTAATATATGATTAAAAAATCAAAGGGAAAAAAAATATCTAAAAAGTGTTTTCAAAGTAATAAATTTTCCAAACCTTTTCCAAACGTTTTCCAAAAATTTACAAAATGCTTACAAAATTGTTTGGAATTAAGTTAATTTCCAAACATTTTCCTAAATTTATAAAATGTTTAAAATTTGGTTGCAATTAAGTTAATTTCCACACACACTTACGTAATACTTCAATAAATGTTTGCTGGGTGTCTAATGGAAAATTTGAAAATAAACAGAAGAAATTTTTTAATTTCAAAACAAATTTGTTTTTGGTGACCTGAACGAAAGAAGCTCAGTGGCACAGCGTGTAGATGCGGCACTTATAAGCTTTAAGTCCCGTGTTCGAATCTCGTCTTAGTTGAAAAAATGTTTTTAAAATAAAAATGTTTAGATTTTAAATTCAGATTGGTCTATTGACGACATGAATCTATGAAGCGCAGTAGCACAGAAGGTAAAGTGATGAACTCAAGATCCGAAGGTCCGGCGTTCAAATCCAGTTCAGTGTGAAAAGGTATCTATTTGAAATGGTAATATTAATTTGAAAATAAGTTAAAGAATGGTAAATAAGTTGCTTAGAGGAACTGTGTTTTACAATTTAAAAAAAAAATTAAATTAAAAAAACTTTTTCCGGAACGGGGATTTGATCCCCGTACTTCCGTAGATGAGGCCGACTGCCTAACCCCTGAGCTACCGGCAATGACTTGAATGAACGCATATTTACCAGTTTTCCCAGTTTAATGACAAACCTCTTCACATGTACACATACACATATAGGAGAGTGTCATTTTGAACAATAGCATCTTGTTAAAACAACCTGAAAGATCGGTTTGAAAAATATTAACCACAAAATTGGTTAAAAATTGGTTAATTTAACACGATTTTTTCTCTGGGTGTAGTATTTAACAACAAACTCCGTCCATTTTTGGATATATTTGACCCACGTTTTTTATTTTTGATCATAGTTTTAGTCATGTGGTTCTTTAAAGTAAAGAACCACAAATAGAATTCAAATTTTTATATTATTTATTTTGTTATTAAATAAAAAATTATTCTATTCGATACTCTTTAGTGTTAAATTTTGGCATAATGCGATAAGCGTCAAGCTTTTTTTCGATATTATCCCTCACGCCTATCGGTTACTAACATCTTTCGGTTGCCTGAGCGTGACATGGCATATGGCGGAATCGTTCAGTAATTGCAGTGTCCGTTTCTGCCATGCCTATCATCACTTCCAAAAGGACGTTAGAACTTTCATTGGCTGTAAGTGGTGGCTCCGTTACCGTATTCCATTCGACTAATTCGATATAATCTTGTGCTTGGAAATTAAATTTAGGAATTTTGAAAGTACGTGTAATTTTTCGATTTTCCAAAATTCGCTGAAGTGTCAGTTATCGTATGTCCTTCCGCTCATCTGCTAACATGGCAATAAATATATTCTCGCTATGACCAAAAAAACGTAATGAACTTGGTTAGGGTCTGCAAGTTTGCTGAAGGTTTTTCCATTGAAACATAAAGTCGCAGGATTCTGTTGGCGGTTGTTAGCCATCGTGAATGACACATTTCCCCGGAGTTCGTTTCGCCAAGTTTTCATCGCAAAATCCTGCATTAACTGCTTGACAGATTTCTAAGAGATACAATTGATTCGAACTTAAATCTGCTCTACATTTCGAAATATCAGGCAAAATGCATCTCATGGGACGAAAATTTGTTTTTTCACATTCTTGTAGCATTTTCCCAATTGGCCCAGTAAAACTTTTGCTACTTTATTCTGCGTAATACGACCGATGTCTTGTAAACAGGCAGATACGATAGCAGCCCCAGCTAGATCGGAAATGCCATATCAATCCAAGAATCTGGATATGTATTCGTTATTTGACTGGGGTGGACGTTGCAAATTCGTTTGTTGTGGTAATCGTACTGTTGGAGGTTAAAGGAATAGAAGTTTGATTGTCATGGCGCTTATTATACCCCCACACTCACTGTGGCAGGGTATACTCACTTTGTCACAACGTTTGTAACGCCCATAAGGAGGCGTGTCCGGTATGGAAAAGTATATATATTCTTGATCAGTATCACCTCCTGAGTCGATTTAGCGATGTCCGTCTGTCTGTCCGTCTGTCCGTCTGTCCGTCCGCACGATAGCGGTCGCAGTTTTGGAGATATCGACTTGAAACTTTGGGTACATGTTTTTATCGTGAATACTGAGATCAAGTTCGAGAATCAGCCAAATCGGACAAAAACTGGGCGTGGCTCCCATACACCGAAAAAAAAGGTAAAAATTTTTTATTGTTGTATTCGATTGGAAATGTTTAGAAACGTATTTTTGACATGGTCCGAGGTTCCGAAGCCACATATATAAGGGTCTAAATGGGGTCTTGAGACCAATTTTTTTTTTTTGTGGATTTATTTGGATATTTTTAGAAATGGATTTTGGACATGGTCCGGGCTCCAAAACCACCTATAATTGGCTCAAAATAGGGTCTTGAGACCACATTTTTATATGTTCGAGGTACTTCTTCCTACTGTGTGGGGGTATTTCAACTTCGGTATAGCCGAAGATAGTCCACTCTCTAGTTTTTTACTGGTAATGTTGTATTTGAGTAGTTTTCAGGTGACGATTATATGGTTTCTTTATATAATTGGAATTTCAGTTTCTTCAACATATTGCGTCCGTTTTTCATTGTTGTGTCATTGTCTACAGATCCATTTTTCATTTTTCTTGCACTCCGCTGATCGCTTAAAAACATCCTTTCTATTGCTGGAACTTTCCGGGTCATCTCGCAAGAGCATTGCTCAAATGTTTCACATTGACATGTAGCAATATCAAAAAGAACATTTTAAAAACACAAAACAGACAAATGAGAACGGTTTGGTAGACAATACACCAGTATAAGATGCAGGGTACAAATATTTAAAATAAAAAATGTAAAGAAATCTTGCTCTCTGCTTTGAATTTCAGGATTTGATGTTTGTAGCTCTCAATATTACATCGGCTTTTAAATACCCTTCGCTAGTCTTTTGCACCAAATTCGTATTTTGCTCCTGGTATGTGTTATTCAGGACATACATATGTAAATAGTTTTTGCATGTGTTCATATGCGTAGTATATCATTCGGTAAATTGGACCCCGGTCCGAAAATTGGACTATGCTTGTCATTACAGCGCAGCGACATTTCCATTTTTTCAATCTTTTTTGTTTAAAGAAATGGCGAATTTAAAAAAACAGATTGAACTAATTTTTTTTTTGAGCAAATTAAATTAAAAGCGATCTATTCTGATTTACTGATTAGATAGATTCTTCCCACAGTGATTCGTTGTACGAACTAGGCCATGGTCAACAAATGTGAATAATACGCAAGAATGGTAAAGCAATGCTTTTGGTCGAAAATGGTTAAGAATGTACTTTTTCATATATTTCGTCTCTTGATATCAGTGAATGTACTTTCACTATACTGGCAATATAGAAGTATTACATATATGACGCTGTGCCACTAACTACTTTCGTTCTGGTCGATAAAAACAAAGCTTATATTGAATTCGATTTCAACAATATAAACGTTTATTTGAAATTAGTTTTTAATTTGCAGCAATTTAAAAACAAGTTTCCAATAAAAGTAAAATGCTATACTTTTCTTGGAAACTTATTTAAATTGTTGCAAATTTATTTATTATTTGCGTCAAAACGACTTAATTAGGAGCAAATATATTTTGTTTGTTTTTTCGTTTAAGTTTGTATTCAAAAGTCGTATATTTGAAGCAAACGTTCTCCAAACATATTAATTCTTTGAGTGTGGTGACACGGCGATGCTGACCACTTCCACCGATTTCGTGCGGAGCGTAATGCCCATTCTCCAAATATAATATTGGTTTTCGTAATTTTCATAACACTTGACCACTAATACCAAGTACCATTGCAGATGCAGTGATACAAGGTCATCCAAATTAATTTTTAACGTTTTGCTCTTCTATTTGGTAAATTTTTCTTTGATGTTAATACATAAAATTGCATCCGATGGATTTTTTTTTTTACTGGTCAAGTTCGTTTGCTGATCTTTAATTTCTTTTATGTATTTTACATTTTGTTCCTTGGAAGTTTTTCTACAAAGTATCTTTTAATAATTCTTTATCTACGATGATTGCTTGTTCGACAGGTGATTATTTTTGATGAGATGGTCACCCAAAACAGTTCATATAAACTTTACTAAAAGTTATATTTTTAAGATTTTTTTACCGAATTTAAGATGGGTAATTCCATATCATATCGAGAAAGTGTTTTCACTCAATCTTTCCGATATTATTGAAATTTGGAAGGTAGATAAATAACAGATGGAGCAACGATTGCAAGAATCTTTTTGTTCAGAATCAAACAGGCTTTGCAATTACATGGCAAATACTGTAGAAGGGGAGGTGTATTTGAGTTGAAATTATTAAGAAATTTAAAAAAATATTTTATAAGGATATTTTTAAAAAAGTATTTCTTCCTTTAATCGAAAAACCATAACGCCAAATTTTGCAAGCACTTAGATATTAGGTCAAAGTACATTTGGAAAAAAAAATAAGCCAATAAGCCGCTTGGTAGACTCATTGATATTTTCGAGTTCAAAAATGTATATGCAATCGTTGCTCCATCTTGTTTCAGCCACTAGAAGCTATATTTTTTTCCCTGATAATTACCTACCTTTCAAATTTCGATAAAATCGGAGAGGTCTAGGTAATTTTTTCAAAAATCATTTTGACAAGGAATTACACTGATCTTCATGCAAGGTTTCCCTATTAGATTTTTCGTTCAGTTTCAGATATGGAAGACCCTATCGGGAAATTAAGCTTTACAAATGCGATACTTATACAAATATACATTTTTACATTGCATGTTCTTGGGAGATAGCGCTTGTTTAATGCTGTATTTGAAGCACTGAGAAGCTTTTTTGTAGGTCTTAAAAAAAATTTAAATTAATTTTGGTAATTGTTTTTCATGCTTCTCATAATGTTACGATGGCCAATTGTCTCTACTCGTATGTTAACAATATTTTTATTAGGCAAAGGCTCCGTCCGGACCCGTACATCACCCCCCTAAATCCGGCCTTGTTGGAGGTACTTCTAAATTCCTACTGTGTGGGGATATTTCAGCTTTTATATATTTTTTCCATTTACACAATTTAAATAAATTGTTGTCTCGCTCTTACACGGTGGTATTATTTTTGACATTCTTTTTGCAGTATCAGACAGATGTTGTTCCATCAGACAGTAGGTGTTGTGACAACAGATAGTATATGCTGCAACTTCAGAAAGTAGATGTTGTGACAACCGCTAGCATTCGGGTGGCCCAAAATTCTGCTGCCACAACATATTTCGTTTTCTGAGAGTAATAACTTAAAAAGATGGTAAAGTTTGATCACCTTACCAACTTTAATTCTGTGTTTAATCTTCCGAAAGAAGAAATTTGTTTTCTACTTAGAAAAGGAGTATACCCATATGAATTTATAGATTGTATAACAAAACTTGATTGTAAAGAGTTTCCAAAATACAATGACTTCGATTCAAAATTATCTGGAAGTATTTCTTATAATGACTATAAATTTGCTAAGAAATTTTGGAATTATTTTGAAAATAAACAAGGAACGCTTGGACATTCATGGACATTCAAAGATTATCATCAGTGGTAATTAAAACTAGATATAATTTTATTAGCTGACGTTTTTGATAATTTCAGAAAAATGTGTTTTAAAAATTTCAATTTAGATCCCATACACTTTGTGAGTGCTCCACACCTTAGCTTTAATGCTTCCTTAAAATTTACAAAACAAAAATCAGAGTTATTAACTGATCAAAATATGTATGAATTTTTTGAAACGCGGGATCTCTCAAATAAGTAAATCATATGCAAAAGCTAATAATTGTTATTACTATGATGATACTATAGAACAAGTTTATAAAATTTCCAAAACAGAAGATATCAAAAAAAAAGTTATGATAAAAAAAATTAATTAGTTTTAAGTTGTATCTCGATGCTAATAATTTGTATGGGTGGGTAATGAGCCAAAATTTACCAACTGGGAATCACAGATGGTTAACAAAAAAAGAACTTAAAATATTTAATAATGTACAAAATATTTTAAATTATTCGGGTGAATGCGATGAGTGTTATGATTTAAAAGTTGACTTAGAAATATCTAAACATCTACACGACATGTTTAATGATTATTGTCCAGCTCCAAATCATGATATTTCCAGAGTGCTATCAAATTTGCAAAAAGAAATGATTCCAAAAGGTATTGGTTCGCTTCCTAATAACAAAATTAAAAAGTTAATGTGTACTTTAGAAAAGAAAGAACACTATATTATTAATATTAGATTATTACAAGAATGCATTAAGCAGGGTGTAATTTTAACTAAAATTCGTAGAGGTATTAAATCTAAACAAAAACCTTGGTTAAAAACATATATTGACTATAAAGACTTTTTTAAATTAATGAATAATAGTGTTTTTGGGAAACAAATGGAAAACGTTAGAAATAGATTAAATGTTAGAATTGTAAGTCATGAAAAAATAATGAGAAGATTAAATGTAGAAATAAGTACCAAAGTAGGAAAAAAATTGATGAAAATTTGGTATTAGTTTTTCAAAAATTTGTCTAAATAAACATTTGGTGGTATGAATATTATAGGTTTAAGTAAGTTATTAATGTTTTAATTTTATGTACACTTAAAGAATAAGTATCAATCAAGAATGAAATTTTTAGAAACTGATACTGATTCTTTCATGGTTTATATTGAAGCATGTTCTATTGAACATACTTTTGATATATACAAAGATATATATGAATTTATGAATTCCTGGAAAATTTAAGGATGAATACAACGGAATTCCTATTAGAGAATTTTTGTGGATTACGATCTAAAATGTATTCACTAAATACAGATGCAAATAATAAAAAAGTTTGTAAAAGTATCAAAAAACTAGAGAGTGGACTATCTTCGGCTATACCGAAGCTGAAATACCCCCACACAGTAGGAAGAAGTACCTCGAACATAAAAAAATGTGGTCTTAAAACCCCATTTTGAGTCAATTATAGGTGGTTTTGGAGCCCGGACCATGTCCAAAATCCATTTCTAAAAATTTCAAATCAAATCCACCAAAAAAAATAATTGGGTTCAAGACCCCATTTAGACCCTGATATATGTGGCTTCGGAACCTCGGACCATGTCAAAAATACGTTTCTAAACATTTCCAATCGAATACAACAATAAAAAAGAGTTGAACAATTTTTACCTCTTTTTCGGTGTATGGGAGCCACGCCCAGTTTTTATCCGATTTGGCTGATTCTCGAACTTGATCTCAGTATTCATGAGAAAAACATGTACCCAAAGTTTCAAGTCGATATCCCCAAAACTGCGACCGCTATCGTGCGGACGGACGGACAGTCGGACGGACAGACAGACGGACATCGCTAAATCGACTCAGGAGGTGATGCTGATCAAGAATATATATACTTTTCCATACCGGACACGCCTCCTTATGGGCGTTACAAACGTTGTGACAAAGTTAGTATACCCTGCCACAGTGTGTGTGGGGGTATAATAAATATAAAACAATTAAAGTTAGAGGATTATAAAGAGTGTCTACTTAACTTACAATATAAAAAATAAGTTGCCTATAAGATCATTTGATTTGAAATTATTACCAGAGAAGAGAAAATTGGTTTATCACCTTATGACGATAAATTTTACATGTACTTAGAAGATAATGTTGTTTCAAACATTATAAAATAAATGAATTAGAAACGTTACCTAACCTTACACTATCTTAAATTAATTATTTATTTTTATCGTTACAATTAGTATATAAGATTTGTTGTTACAAAGTAAGTCGTAACACTTTTCGTTTTATTTATTATAATTTTTTTTTTAATACACTTATATATATATCATTTTATATTTTTGATATACTATTTGCAAATTTATTAGTATCAATATTATTAAGTTTTTTCAGATTTTCTTCCCTTAAATTTTCAAGTGTACTTATCTTGGAACTCATAATACTAAGATTTTTTAGTAACATAGTTTTTAAATTAATTATTTCGATTTCTAATTTTGGAACTTTAACATTTAAATTTAACACAATTTTTTCTATTGATGCTACTTTTAAAATTAATGGGGACATATCGTTGATACGATCCTTAATATCTTGAAATTCTTTCTTGATATCCGAAAGTTCATGTTGTAATTTTTTGATATTATGGTTAAAAGAACCCATATTATTTGATGAATTGTTTTTTCTACCAAATTTTCAATACCTATTTTTAATATATTTTCTTCTTTTAATTCTTCTATTATATATTCAAAATTCGTTATGTATTTCTTTACTGTCATTACCAGCTTCATTTTCTCCAATAAGTACAAGTAGTCTATCTTTTAATTCGTTAATGTCATTCCAATAAACATATTCAATGGGTGATTTAGTATACACTTTAAAAGTATTATTTACACCTGTGCCAGTTTTTACTGGATCCTTAATAATCTTATGTTTTATTAACATTGGTCTAATGAAGTTCTTATATTAATTATCTAAATCATTATTAGATACTGCCGCAGATGGTTCTTTAAGAGTAATAAACTCCCATAATCCTTTAGTTCCAATGTATTTTTCTTCGTTTACTATTATGTCATTGTGACTAACTTTTACTTTTGAATTACCAATCCATAAATCTTTTCCATTTTCTGATCTGAGTCCAAATATATTGTCACACACTCGCATGTCCCAAGAATTTAAATTTAAATATTTCATTGCCATGTTTTCCAGTTTATTTTGGTGTTGATAATGTTTTATTAAATTCTCCAATATTCTTGACAAAATCCTTAGATGTACCAACTTTTGGTGTACTAGACATTTCGCTTACTTCACTTTGTAAGCTAATGGGACTTTTTAATACTGGACTGTTATCTATTACTTATATACACATCTAAAATATAATTTTTTTAAAAATTAAAACCATTTAGCACATTGAGCTAAAGTTGATGAATTCAAATATATTGAATTATTGTACAATACATATAATTATTGCATCGTACTTTGACTGAGTTTTAGTGTAAAAATTCATTGGAGCAATGCAATGTAAAGTTCTTTGTGAGTATGTATGTATAAATTTTATATGTGATTTTGGGTGTTGAATGGGCAGAGGGTTGACTATGAAAATTTGCTGTCCGCCCACTGCCACGCCCTGAAATTTTTAAAGTTCTGTAACTCGGGTCTTATTTAAGGTATTTCGCTTAAATTTTGGATTATGAAAATTTGCGGTCCGCCCACTGCCACGCCCTGAAATTTTTAAAGTTCTGTAACTCGGGTCCTATTCAAGGGATTTCGTTTACATTTTGGATTTCGTGCTGGGTGGTGAATGGGCAGAGGGTTGACTATGGAAATTTGTGGTCCGCTCACTGCCACGCCCTGAAATTTTTAAAGTTCTGTAACTCGTGTCCTATTCAAGGGATTTCGCTGAAATTTTGGATTTGGTGCTGGGAGGTGAATGGGCAGAGGGATGACTTGCAAAATCTATTTTTATTTCAGTTGCTGTAATAATATATATAACATTTCTACGTTAACATGAAATAACAAAATTATTGCGAGCGAAGCTGTGGGTATAAGCTAGTTATCAATATTCTTTTCTGAATCATCTTTTTCAGATATTTTTAAAGTTGTAAGTGGTAACAATTTTTGAAACCCATTTTGCAGTTTTTCAATACTATTTACAATTTACTAATTTACTGACATATAGATTACAATTTTCATTTTGATTATTTTGTATTGATTCTAAATGAGTGTTAGTTGAAGGCAAACTTTGATTCAAATTATTTCTTAAATTATTTAAACTTTCATTTAAATTATAACTATTAAATAGTGATTTATTTAACGGATTTATAATTGGTTCAAGATCTACATTGATTTGATCTTGCTTTAAAATCCTATTTAAATTAAATTCTTGTAATTTATTTTTTAATTCTTTTTGAGATTTAACATACTCTTGAACAATTTTATTTGAAATCTTATTTGACGTTTATTAAATTAATTTTTTTTAAAAATATGAATAAAAAAACTTCAAAAATAACGCTTAACGATTTAGCACAAGAATTATACAAACCTTTCAGAAAAAATTTTGAGAGAAGAAAAATTATAACCAAAGGTATTAACGAATTATGGGCTGCAAATTTACTTATTATGACAACAGTTAATGTAAAAAATAATAATGGATATAAATATATGCTAAATGTGATAGATACATTCTCAAAATTTGCTTGGATCGAACCTCTAAAGAAAAAAGATGGAAAATGTGTATCAGAGGCATTTAATCAAATACTTGAAAAGTCTCGTAGTGCACCAAAATTACTTCACACCGATGCTGGCGAAGAATTTTTAAATACGCAATTTCAGAGTATTTTAGATAAACACAATATAAAAATGTATCAAACATTTAGTGAAGTCTATTGTAGAAAGATTTAACAGAACCAAAAATGAAAAATTCAATTTGAAATTCAAAATAATACAAATTGGGTGCAAATTGATAAAATTTTATATGAATATAATTACAATATTCATAGGACTATTGGAATGAGACCTTATGAAGTAAATGCAAAAAATGAGAATGAAATATATAATAAAATGTTTCCTATAAACGAAAGAAAAGAAAGACCTATTTTTAAAATTGGGGATAGAGTTAGAATTTATGCTTACAAGAAACAATTCGAAAATAAATACAAACATAATTGGACACATGAAATTTTTGTTATTAACAAGATATATTTTACTAGTTCAATTACTTATTCAATCATGGATTTAAATAGCGAACCCATTTTAGGTAAATTTTATAAATATGAGCTGCAAAAGTCAATTTTTTATGAATAACTATCACTCTTAATCTCCATATAATCTATAAATACATGCAATCATATTGATATCAAAAAAAGATATTATTATACCTCCACACACACTGTGGCAGGGTATACTAACTTTGACACAACGTTTGTAACGCCCATAAGGAGGCGTGTCCGGTATGGAAAAGTATATATATTCTTGATCAGCATCACCGCCGGAGTCAATTTAGCGATGTCCGTCTGTCTGTCCGTCTGTCCGTCTGACCGTCTGACCGTCTGTCCGTCTGTCCGTCCGCACGATAGCGGTCGCAGTTTTGGAGATATCGACTTGAAACTTTGGGTACATGTTTTTCTCGTGAATACTGAGATCAAGTTCGAGAATCAGCCAAATCGGACAAAAACTGGGCGTGGCTCCCATATAACGAAAAAAAAGGTCAATATTTTTCAAGTTATTTTTGACATGGTCCGAGGTTCCGAAACCACATATATAAGGGTCAAAATGGGGTCTTGAGATCAAATTTTTTTTGTGGATTTGATTGAAAATTTGTAGAAACGAATTTCGGACATGGTCCAGGCTCCAAAAGCAGCTATAAATGGCTCAAAATGGGGTCTTGAGACCCCTTTTTTTACTTGGAGGTACTTCTTCCTACTGTGTGGGGGTATTTCAGCTTCGGCATAGCCGAAGATAGTCCACTCTCTAGTTATTATTATTTATTAACTTTATAATAAATTACAAAATTAAATACTAAAAGAGTAATGCTGTCAGGGCTTTCAGCTCCGTAAACTAAAAACAATTAATTTCGGATATTAAGGGTATTCACAAGTCGTCACGGTCAGAGCCACAAACGGAAACACACCACAAACTATCGCCCGACATTTAATTTTGTATATAAAATCGAATGACAAATGACCATCCATGACAGATTCCCGCCCACGACTCCACACTAGCCGACCCGCGAACACTCTTATTATTATTATGTTCAAATTGATATTTTTAGGGATTTTATGAATTTATATACAAGGTCTATGTTTTCGGTTGTAGGTATTGATAAAATGTCAATGGGGTTTCTGGAATCGAAGAATCTAGTTCTCGTGTTGGAAAGAGCAGCGCAATCGATCAAGATATGTCCCACCGAAAGATTCCCTCCACAATTTGGACATGCTGGTGTGTCTTCGCCCCTGAGGATGTGTTGATGAGTTGCTTGAGTATGACCTAGCCGGAGTCTGCAGAATGTTTTTATTTTCCATTTTTGTATATCTGTAGGGTAGATGGGTACACAAAGGTGCCGATTAATTCTTGTATAATGGTGATGATTGTATTGGTACCATTTGGTTTTCCTCTTAACTTCTTGGGAAATAATGATATGTCTTCGTAGGTCGGTTTTTTCATAAGTTGAGTCCGTTATAGTAGGAGCGGAACAGGCGAATTTCGCCGCGCTGTCAGCTTGTTCATTCCCATCGATCCCAACGTGGCCGGGTATCCAGAGAAGCCTAAGACTATTTTTGTTTAAAATAAGCAAATCCCGAATTTTGTTGATTGTACCCCATGTGCTTGATGAAGGGTTATTTACAGATTGTAAGACGGACAGGCTGTCAGTGCAGATTACTGTTTTTGTGTGCGTGTTGAGCGCAATAAGTAAAGCATTATAGATCGCAACGGCTTCGGCAGTGAATACAGATGTATCCTGAGCGTGTGTTTTCGCCTTTTGAGCCATCTGTGTAGAAGATGTTCCATCCAATCGATTCAAGGTTGGCTTTTTTTTCTGAGAACAACCGACCAAATACTTCTGCCGCTGTCTCTGTTTTATTGTACAATGAGATACTAGTGTCACATGATTTGTCGTCGATATTCCAAGGCGGATTGTGTTTCGGTTTCTTGAAGGTGGATAAATTGATATCAAGTTCTGTGGCTTCCCCGAGTGAGTGAAATAATGCTGATGGAAAACGTGGCGTTTTAGTTGAAGTTATTAGACGTTTAATATTTTCATCAATTACGGAGTTAGTAGAGAAGATAAGTTTCGGTAGGAGTCTTGCTCTGATCTCTTGCACCCTTTCCTCGACGGCAGGTAAACTAGATCCTGCCAGAAGGTTTTCAATAGGCGTTGTCCGATAGCCGTTCACGCTTAACCGAACTGCTTGGTGATAAATAGGTTCGATAAAATTAATTGTGTATTTTGGACAATTTCCATATAAAAATAGACCATAGTCGATTTTGCTTAAAACGAATATTTTAGTTAGGTAAGTTAGAGTGTTAATATGTACATTACTTTTCCTCTTAGAAAGATAACTAATTAAATTTACGCGAGCTACAAGTGGTTTTTTAAGTTCTATACAGTGCTCCTTCCACCAATAATTACCTGAAAATATTATTAACGAATCACAATTTTTTTTCCTACAAATATGTAGTTGTTTTGTGCGCAACCTCTATTTGGTTTGAATGCGACCTGATTAGGTGAAATTAGGTTTTTAGTTTCTGTGAACCATGCTAGTCTATTAGCTATTATTCTTTCCAATACCTTGGATAGACATATCAGCAAAGAAATGGGGCGATAGGATTTTAATAATTCTATGTCTTTTTTAGCTTTAGGTATAGGTATTATAGTCGCTATCTTCCAATCTTGAGGAATTATTCCCGTTTGAAGAATATTATTATATAGCTCTACTACTCTGATTTTGCCATTTAAAGGCAGAGATTTTATCATTTTGTATGAAAGTCTGTCAAAGTCTGGGGTTTTACCTTTCACTTTGCTGAGACACATCTCAAGTTCTGTCATTGAAATGTCTTCTTCAATTTGTTTGCCAGGTTTGTTTGCAGCAAACGCGACTGATGTTGAGTTTGTAGAGAGGATTTTGGTTACATTATATTGCCTAGAAAAATTTGCGCCAGAAGAGTATTTTGACCATTCATTACCAAAATGGTTTGCAATTTCTTTAGAATCTGTTAGCATTAAGCTATTGGACCGTATTGCAATTATAGGTTTTGTGGGATTTCTATTTGTTAGTCTGTTTATTTTATTCCAGATTTCTGAAATTGTCGAATCTCGGTTAATTGCGACAGTAAATTTTTCAAAACTTATACCTTTGCTTTTTTTGTTTCTTTTCTGAATATGGCGTTATTTTTTTTGTACTGAATTAAATTTACAGTCGTTGGATTATTACGAAATCTGTACCATGCTGTCATTTTTGTTTTCCGAAGCTTGGCAAGCTCTTTGTTCCACCAAGAGACGTTGCTATTGCCTTTGGTACTTGATTGGGGAATGGAGAGATTAGCCGCAACACGAATTGCTTTTCCCAGAATAGCTGCGTCTCTGTTGCTGAAGTTAGTGGATGTTCTTTTTTCAAGTTCAAGGTCAACTATGTTTGAGAATTTTTCCCAGTTAGCCTGATTTAATAAAAACCTAACTGGGGCTTTCGGAGGTCGTGAATTACGCCTAAAACATATTTTTATTTCAATTGGAAAGTGATCGCTGTTGTGAAGTTCGTCAAAAATTCTAAACGAAGTGATAGGGAGTAGTGCTGGGGAGCAGCAAGATATGTCAATATGCGTGAACGTGTTATGCGATGAAAAATTAGTCGGACTACCGTTATTCAAAATGCAAAGATTAGATTGAATTAAAGCTCTCTCGACAATGTTTCCCCGATTGTTATTTATGTTTGATCCCCATTGTGTGTTCCAGCCGTTTAGGTCGTCTAAAACCATTAAAGGAGTATTGATCGAAAGGAAGATATTTGTTAGGTCGCTAGAATTGAAAGTCTGATTGGGTGGGATGTAGATGGAAAGAATGGTAAATTTTATGCTTGCATGAATGTCAATAGCTATCAATTGGAAGGGAGTGTTTAAGGTTAATAACTTGTGTGGGATATTACTTTTTATTAATATCCCGACACCTTGTTTAGCAGTGGTATTTTGTGGAAAATTGTAGTAATGTGCGATGTAGTTTTTAGGTGGGATAGGTACAAATGAGTTTCGACAATGGGTTTCTTGTAGTAAGATAAAGCTTGGATTGTGCTCTTTGATAATATATTGAAGGTCATTTAAATTGTTGAAGAAACCTTTGATGTTCCATTGCAATATGTTAAAATTCATATTAATTCTGGTTATGAAAAGGAAACTATTTGTGGGTGTATTTGTATACTTACATATATTAAATTATTGCATAGGATGGTCATCTTCAGGGGATTCACGAGGTAAATAGTAGTCGTTGTTGTGTATTAAAGTTTGCGTTAAATTTGATATTGGTGATATGGTAACGTCTGTCGTGATATTGTTGGTACTTTTTTTAATTGCTGTTTGAGATGGTGTATTTGAAGTGACTTCAGGTATATTTGATTGATTATGTTTGTTGAATTCACTTGAAGTACTAATTGCATTTATTTCATCTGAATTTAGAGGTTTTGTGCTTGAATTTGTGGGATTACTTAGTTGGGTACTAGTTGTGTGGGATTTTTGTGGTTGGTTTAGTGTGGGTAATTTTCCTCAATAGGTCAGTAACAGGTCGGGAGATGGAAGTGGGGGAATGTGAGGTAATTTTGTTACTTGTTGGAGGAGAAATTTGAGTATTTTGGGTAGATTTTGCGATTTGAGCAAACGAATTGGCTCGCGCTGTGGTAGAATCTTTGTGCTTGCGACGGGCTTCGGCTATACTGCATTTTTCAATAGTTTGTATTTTTAGGATATCTTTAGCCTGGATAAACCTTGGACAGTTCCTATCATATGATGGATGTTCGCCTGCACAATTGGCACAGAGAGTACGATTGCAAGCGTCGGGGTTGTGGGGTGGAAGGTTACAGTTGGAGCAAGAAGGGTTATTTGAACATTTTTTTTAGTATGACCAAGACGTTGGCAGTTTTGTTTATACCAGGCCACATCTACTACAGATGGAAGTCGGAATAGGTCGAAAGTTACTACCATTGAACCAGTAAAAGTAGCTTTTCCGTCGATAAGGCGTGTAAATTTATAAACAGAGGTGATCCCTTGACTTTTCATTTCGTGAATAATTTCCTGTTCAGAAACGTGGGATAAGCATGGTGCGAATATCACTCCTTTTACAGAGTTAAGATTTTCGTGAAGTTTGACATTTATTGAGCATAGATTTGATAAAGATTTTGCCTTCATGAATTTTTCACTCGTATATTGCGTGCTAATACGAGTAGGCTTCTGTCACTGAGTTGAGAGATAGAATCTGTTTCGGTAGAGACTGCTTCAAGGCTTTTTTAATTGCAATAGGGCTTAATTTGGACAGCGAGGTTGTGTTATCATTTGACGATATGATTAAGTATTTTGGGTTTATAGCCTCAAAAGTTTTTTGTGGGAGTAATGGAAAAGCTTCGGATTTTGAATCTTGCTTTGTTCTTTTGCTAAATTTTGCACTTTCACGTAATAGGTGAAACCTATTAGATGATTTGTCTGGGGGCCCTGGGACCATCGTTTAAATTAACACGTAACACGAGAGTGAAAAAACTACTAAAACGTGGTTGTTGGAAGAAACAGAAACAGAAGAGCACTGTTGAGAGTTTGATAGGAAACGGTAAATGACACTAGCTGCGCTGGTAGACACGTCTGATCAGTACGGCAAAAAAAAGATAACAAATCGTACTGTAGCATTATTCTTTTTTAAATTACAAAATTATTCTGACAGTTATGAGTAATCAAAACTGCTCACCCGGTGAACACTTCTCGTGTGACGTAAGAGTTATGAGTACTCAGAACTGCTCACCCGGTGAACACTTTTCGTGTGACGTAAGATTTATGAGTAATCAAAACTGCTGACCCGGTGAACACTTTTCGTGTGACGTATGAATTATTCTACACAGAAAAAAAAAAGATAGGTTAATCTAACCAAAAAACGTTGTAAAAAAACAATTTTTTATTTTATATGGAAAACACAAACAACAATTACAATTGTTGTGGTTAATCTAATCGTCAAAAAATTGTTAAATGATTTGCCAGCATGGTCGTATTTCGGCATATGATTCGCAATGTCATCGCTCGATGCAGAAATGCAACCATGCCGCAAATATTTCATAATTCTGAAACAGCATGACATTTAATACAAGAGAGAAAAATTATTATATATGGCTGTCTCGTTTTCGCTCTCAAAGCAACAAGTGCTGCATAATATATGAATAATTTATATTCGACACTTGACTCATGAAGTACTTGGTTCCATTAGTATGCGATACTATTATTGGTATTTTAGGGAAGTTTGTATGAAAATTGTTGGGTCGTAATAATAAAAACGTCTTAGAGCAATTGCTACGTGCATTTACTTTACTCAGAGATTTTATTTCAAATCAAAATTGAATGAAAATTATCGTAAAAATTATTAAGTATTCACAAGAAAGTATCCGGTTGTATCGAATACAAAAAAATCGAATTTTCGCAGCACTAGAAGATGGCGTCCAATTTGTTTACATTTTACATTTTTGATATTTCGAAAACAATTTTTAAAATCAAATTATGACTATGTTATAATTCATTATTAACAAATATTGTGATATTACGATTTTAAAAATTGTGCAGAATGTTTTTCAGCTCGTTTTTTCCAGGGAAAACATTAATTTCAATATTACAATATTATTGTAAACTTAATGAAATATTAAAATATTGCGTTTTGTGGAAGCGCGTTAGTTCTAAGTAATGAATATTATATATATTCGCAGTAGAAATGATGTTGCCCGACAAATTTGTGTACGAAATGTAAATTATCTCGTTTTTAAAGTCATGGGCTTACATTAAATTAATTTAAGCTTCATAAATATATTTCAATACAACACATCTACAGAAATACCAAACACATCAGCTATCTTTTTTTTGCATTCTTTTTCTAATATGTATTTATTTATTTTTTCGCTCAATTGGATAATTGCTTTCTTTGTCTTCCATAAAGTAATATACGAACAATTTTTAATTGTACGCCAACAAAATTTGATTGTACGCCAACAACTTTGAGTCGGTTCCATTTACAACGTTTCTTGGTTGCTGCATTTTTAATCGTCTTTTTTGGTTAGATTTACCTACTTTTTTTTTTGTGTGTAACTAAGAAGAAGTTTAAGATTAAGAAAAATGGTGAGAAAATTCTAATAACAGTTATTTCTATAAAAATCTACCTGGGCTACGGCAGGCCAAATCACTCCTTGGTAAATATAACAAGAGGAGGTTTGAAGCTTGTATCGGGCTGAGTGAGAACCGGCTTCGAATTCTAACGGGCTGAGGGCTATCTCACGAAGCTGGGCATTCTAAACGACGACTCTTGCAGATTCTGCAATGAGGAAGAAGAAAGTCCGGGACATTTACTGCTGCCCTGTGGAGCAATCATCCGCGTACTGGGAAAGTACCTGGTGCCAGAGCATGATTGGCCGAATCTGGATCCTCTGCTGATCTTGAAATTCCTAACGGATTTAGGGTTGACTGACAAAGGCTGACAGAGGTATGGTTCGTGATACCTGGGGCATCGTCACCCAACACGGACTAGTAGTGGGGACACAAAAGACCAACAGTCGCAGTGCAAATCCCCCTTTATTAGTATTATTTTTATTAAGGGGGTGTGGGGGCAAAGAGAAGCGAGATGGAGGCCATTTAAAGTTCTAACTTTCGTATTTTTTAAGCTACAGGGGTGAAATTTATTACTTAGGTTCGTATTCGGGAAAATGCGTAAAAAAGGGAAAAAAGAAAATAAATTTCCTTTAAATTAATTTCCGCAATTTTGATTTAAAATTTAAGGGGGTTTGGCGACTTCAAAATCTGCAATGATATTAGGAGCAAAGTAGCCAAAAACCATTCATTTTAAATCGAAATTGCGGAAATTTATTTTCTGGTTTTTAGTAGGTTATATTTTAAAAAACTTGTTTTACACTTTTTTTCTAAATTTTTTGACGCGTAAATTTTGGCGTCAAAACGTAAAACTTATTTTTGACTGAACTTTTTTTAAACATAAGCGTGAACAATTAATCGACTTCAAAGCCGAACTTTGGCCGAAGGTTAAAAAATACCGCTTCAACTTATTAAATTGTTTCCTTTATTAAACAACTCAAATTTATAAGTCAATAATTTTGATTTGTTTGCCTAATTTTAATAATTTCGAATCGTATTTCTACTGACGACTAATTAATACAGTAGAAAATCCATTAATCTGATAGCACTATTGCGAAACCAATTAAGCTAAATTTGTAGCAACGCTTGCATTTTTCTGTCAAAGTGACAAGAAGTATCTGCTGACGTCATGCTAGATAACGGTAAACTGCCTCAAGTCGTATTCTATATATCTTGCTTCGGTATGTTTCTTTTGATCATTCCCTTAATCATCGAACAATGTCTACACAGAAAAAAAATGTTCGGTACAACTAACCTAACATACAGAATTTCAAAATGTATGAAAATTTTAAATTTTTGTAACCGAGCTGGTAGGTAGATTTAACCGACAAAAGCTGGGTAAAAAAATAGTTGAAATAACCGAAAATAATTGTTGTTTTACAGAAATTGTATGTTCTTTTACCGCAATTGTTTGTTAAATTTGAATTGTCACTAACTTGTGCAATTTACCATTCGCGCATCTTCAGTTGAATCGTTGTGATTCAAAGAAAGAAGAATTCTCTATCGTGTTATGCCTTATAGAGGCAGCTTGATCTGAGCCAAACAGAGTTTTTTGCTTGTTATACAGCATATTCCGAAATTTTGGAACATAAGAGCTTGTGTTAGTTTTGCTCTGAAGCTATTATTTACCTTTTTTTGAAAATGCAATCTTTGCATTTTTGAAATTTATTTTTGTGTTGGATATGTTTTTTTTTTTTTTAAATGACAAAAAAAACAAGTATAACGAAACAAGTTTTATGGTTTTCTTACTAAGAAATGTGTAGCCCAACCAATTTTTGCGCTAAGTTTACCATTAAAATAGTAAACCAACAAATTTATAAAGTAAACTTACCTCCATCATGGGTTAAATTGCGTACCCTTTTTGTAATTATACCTCCAATGAAGACACCAACCATTTCTCATCGGTTAGATAACCCGAATTGAGTGTATTTAACCGTTTTTTTCGGTTAAATCTACAGATTTTTTTTTATTAAAATCAATTCATTTTTGATTAAAGAATTCTTAGTTTATGGAAGTGATACATTCTTCACTTTCCTTCTGGGAATTATAACGTTTACTGAATCCACTCCTTTTTTTATTTATCGGCTTCCACGGAAAACACTAACGAGAACCAGACCCAAGTCAAACAGGAACACAAGGTTCGCTTAAATATTATGAAGATATTTTATGTTTTTGGGACGTAAGTTCAAATCCTGATTATGGCAATTTTTTTTTTTTTTCATTTAAAAAATTTTTTTTTAATAAATTTTTGTACTATGATTTCTGGAATTTATATAATTTTATTAGGTATTAAATATTTATAAAAGCTAAAAAATTATCTAATTTCCAAAAATGGTGTAGGCTTCTGTCTGGTTTACTTTCTGCGTCCACATGCATTTTTTTTAGCCTAACGAACAAATTTCTTTATTTCGTTTGTTGATAAATTGTATTTTACACACAGAACTAAATTCACATTTTTTAAATTTCCACACTATTGTAGAGCAGACAATTTCCATTATAGAACATTTAAAAATTAATCCGTTTAAAAGTTGTGGTAAACTGAGAGAAAACCTACATAATATGAATGTGAAAATGCATTGCGCCAATGAATTTTTACACTAAAACTCAGTCAAAGTACGATGCAATAATTATATGTATTGTACATTAATTCACTATATTTAAATTCATCAACTCAATGTGCTGAATGGTTTTAATTTTAAAAAAAATTTGATTTTTGATATGTATGTTGAAATTTTGTATTCCTATAATGGTTATCTTTGTTAATATTAATTTACTTATTTTTTATTTATACTTTTTATACACTTATAAACTTATAATTTATTTAATTTAACTATTTATAACTTCATTATACATTGCAATACTTTTTGGTAGCCGCTCTGCTCTGACCGAGTCTTGAACCTGTGTCCTGTGAACTCTGTTTGGCTCAGATCAAGCTGCCTGTATAAGGCAAAACATTCATAACACGAAACAGAATTCTGCTTTCTTTAAATCGTTACGATTCAACTGAAGATTCGCGAATGGTAAATTGCACTGTTGGTGAAAATTCAAAATTTAACCAACAATTTCTGTAAAAACCATACAATTTCTGTAAAACAAAAATTTTTATCGGTTATTTTACCTATTTTTTTTAACCATTTCTTGTACCGGTTAAAAAATTTACAATTTTCATACATTTTGAAATTCTGTACGTTAACCACTTTTTCCGGTTATTTTACCGACCATTTTTTCTGTGTGTATTTCAACAGGAATCTGACGACATGAACTTGGGCCATGGAGAACGTCATCACCATTTATAAAGTCAAGGATGATTTTAGAATGTATCCAATCGATGCGCACAATTTGTCGGAACCTCTTGTCGTCCAAATTTGGCAAAACATCAGTTAAAAAATCAATATTTTTACCGAAGATATTTACACGATATCGCGATAACCCTTTGAGAGTGTTACTATGTAGACCAAGACCTATCAGAACCTGTTATCAGAAAAAGTTTTATTTTCGTACATATTGATTAGATTAATCTCAATGGCCTCGAAATAGTCCAATTTAATATGAAATAGGCACATTTAATATGACGAATCGCAACTCTTTAGTGACATAAGGAAAAAAAGTATCAGATTTACTCGGCATCAAATTGTTTGCACGTTCAGGCATAAAATAAAAGAGCGTAAAAAAGAGTAAAAATTCAAAGGAATAGGGTTGAAATTACGTTAATGTAGGCTTAAGAAAACCACAAAACTTATTTCGTTACATTGGCTTTTTTTTCGTTTGAAAACAAAGCAACGCATAATCAAACAAAAAACTTATTTTAAAAAAAAACAATGATACAGCCGAACCCGCTTAACTGAAACACGAATTCAGACATTTTGTTTCAGTTATGAGGGTTTTCCGCTTAAGCGATTTCGGATAACTGAAAAATACTTCACTTAAACGAATTTTTGCATAACAGAAAAATATTTCACTAAAACGCAGTACGGTATAAGTCAAAATTATCAGGGGTGCAACCGTGTAGCTCGACCACGACCACGATTCACTTTTTCGCTGATAGTTGAAAACGTGATCAGCGGCTTGATTCTCAAAGTTTGCTTCACGTAACTTTACTATCGATTCTCGTTTTACTTTTATCCAAAAACACTTTCCGAACCCTTCCGCGATTTTATCCGGTGTGAAAAAGCAAATTCCGAACACTTCGCGATTGTGAACAATTAAAATTGTAAAATTTTGTGTGTGTTTTAATTCAATGATTACAAGATATTTCCTTCTTGACGAAAGCGATGAGGCATTGCCAGGCATCGAAGGATACTAACGGATGCTTCAAGTCCATCGGAATTACGTGAAAGGAGGTGCTGCATGTTGCAATATCATCCAGTAAGGCCGAAAGAATTCATTAGCAACTGCCTTCGAAGTGGAACAGGAAGGCTCAAAAACCGCTCCTGCGCAGAACGTTCAACATTATGCACTCCAGCCAACTGCGCCATTACTGTTTAGCATAGCAGGCAACTTGTTCTATTGTTTTTGTTCCTTCCCATGTTCAGTGTTTTGCAATGCATTTTTGGCAATCCACGAATGCTTCTCCATAAACTCGATCATCACTTTTATTTGCGTTTGATTACTTTGTTGAACCCTAAAAAATAATTTTATTGAATCAAAGTTCAACAATAAATATAATTTACAACTTACATTTTTAATTTTTTGGAGCAATCACTTTTTTTGCTTGAAAACTTCTTAAAACAAGTGAAAACGACATATAAAGTGATGTCGTGCGGAGCAATCGTGAATTTAAACGTTTTCGAACGAAAATTGGTTTACGTGAAGCAAAAACGATGTGCAGAACCTCGTTTTCGTTGAATATCGAGGTATACGATTGCGCCCCAGTTTTGACCCAAAAATGGTTAATTATTTCGGATCTAAAACGATCCTAAAATCTGTGTGTTTTTATGCCGTTTTGGTCACTGCTCGGTCATTGTTAGGAACAAATAGAGGAACAGTTGAAGTAATCTTAATGCCTCTTGGCGAATTTTCGTATTATAGCATCCAAAATCACGTTTCTTCTGGAGCGTTCGATTTTTTAAGTTCCACAAATGAAATTATTTTAGACGTTGGAATCGATGAACTTAAAATGTGTAAAAGCTCACAAAAGTGCTTTGCCCACTTTTAGAGGCAGTTGTACGATATCTCAATAAGAGTCATTTCATAATAGGGTGATATTCGGGAATTGAGAAACCAAAAAGTGTGAATGAATATTTAAAAGATTTCTTCCAAGAAGTAGTCCTGTGTCATACTGGAAATAACAGTTGGCCAAAATGCAAACAAATATGATATATGGATCAGAAAGTTGCAGTTTTAAAAACAGACCTATCATTCAAAAACAGATTAGACAAATTCCATCATAACGTACACTTTATGAACCGACTTCTACTTTTGGAGAGGATTAATATTGGAATGGTTTCTCAGTTTCCATTAGATCCTATGCATTCAGTAGATTTGGGAGTAGTTAAGATATTACTACTCCTAAATTGAAAGGAAGCTATTCAAATAAAATAAATGATAAATTATTATATACGGAGATTTTCGTTTTAAAAGATATAATAAGCGATGATATGTATTATTTGTTTTTATTGTTGCTTTACTGGCATGCGAAAAGTTGCAGAGCAAACTTTAGAGGAGTTTGTGAACTTGTTTAAGAAGCATCTTGTAAGTTTCAACATTCATGGGTTACTGCGTTTAGCAGATTGTTGCAAACAATATGGTCCTTTCGGTAATTTCTCGGCATACAAATTTGAAAACTGCATGCAAAATCTTAAAAAAATGATACTAAAGTCAAGTCAAATTTTGCAACAATTGCATCTACGAATAAATAATGGTTGTACCTGGCCGCAATCTCAACTCTGTCCTGCATTGGAGTTGCATTCCAAACCGTATTGTCTTTTGAGTAAGGATCCCGGGATCCCGAATCCCGAAATCCCGGACGTTTTCTCAATCCCGGAAACCCGGGATTTTGAGTCCGGAATCCCGGGATTCAAAAAATGCATTTTTTATGCATTGTTTAAGATATTTTGGACGTTTTTCCACAAATATACTTTCGTGCATTTACTTTCAATCTAATTGGTGAATTTAAAAAACCCACTTTTGTAGATTTATTGCTACAAACACACAAAAATTGACCAAATTTGTCAATAACGGTTTTATTGATCTGAATAAAATTTTTTTAATTTAAGCAGTTTTTTTTTACAAAAAAGATTTATGTTAAACCGTATATTGAAAACTTTACGAATTGGATAAATGGTTTTGTGTGTGTTTTACTTTTGAATGGACACCAATTTCGATAGTTTTAAACAACAATTGCACCCAGAGAAAAAATCGTGTTAAATTAACCAATTTTTAACCAATTTTGTGGTTAATATTTTTCAAACCGATTTTTCAGGTTGTTTTAACAAGATGCTATTGTTAAAAATGACACTCTCCTATATGTGTACGTGTACGTGTGAAGAGGTTTGTGATTAAACTGGGAAAACTGGTAAATATGCGTTCATTCAAATCATTGCCGGTAGCTCAGGGGTTAGGCAGTCGGCCTCATAAACGGAAGTACGGGGATCGAGTCCCCGTTCCGGAAAAATTTTTTTTTATTAAATTTTTTTTATAAAATTGTAAACCACAGTTCCTCCTTATTTACCATTCTTTAACTTATTTTCAAATTAACATTACCATTTCGAATAGATACCTTTTCACACTGAACTGGATTTGAACGCTGGACCTTCGGATCTTGAGTTTATCACTTTATCCTCTGTGCTACTGCGCTTCATAAATTCATGTCGTCCAAAGACCAATCTGAATTTGAAATCTAAAAATTTCTATTTAAAAAAACTTTTTTCAACTCGACAAAAACAAATTTGTTTTGAAATTCAAAAATTTCTTCTGTTTATTTTCAAATTTTCCATTTGACAGAATAGTTGAATATATTTTTATTTTCGAAAAAAAAATTTATCATTTCTGTGAATGTGTGCGTTTTGCTTCGATTTTTGTCAATGTAGTTGTAGTTTTTTGGAATTGTTTTTGTTTTGCGTACAAATGTTTTTCATGTAAATATAACATGAATAGTGTTAATTAAAATACATGAAGATTTCTCTGGGTGTGGTGTATCCGTTCCCGCTATAATACTAAAACTACTGAAAGTAAGTTTTTCGTGTGTAGCATGAAATATAGCTGGCAGAATTTAATGATTATAATCGGATTCAGGTGGCAAAAAAAAATGACTTGTTCGATCAATGTAATTTAAAAAGAATTACTTTTTGTTCCACTATATTTAATTTTAAATATTATTTGTTTTGTTTCATGTAATATTTAATAAATATTTTTTCTTTGTCGAATTAAAATGAAATTAAACTTAAAATATTTTTGCAACAATTTTTTCTTTAATTTTATATTAATTATTGTATTTAATTGGAAAATCCCGAAAATCCCAAACAAATCCTGGGATTGTAATTTCAAATCCCGAAATATCGGGATTTTCAAAAACACTTCGGGATTGAATGCCTTACTTTTGAGACAAACAAGGATCATTGATACACTGAGGGAAACAAATCCGGAACTGCATGGTTCCGGATCCGATAATCGTTCTAAAATAGAACGTGAAACAGTGTCAATATTTGAATGTTGAATTTTTATAACCCTTATATTAACTTGCTTTGGGTGGACTATATATCTATATATATAAAAGAGACGTGTATGTTTGTCATCAGAAGACGCGAAAACTGCAGCACCGATTCTCACCAAAGTTTATATATGTGTTCTAGTGGTCGTGAGTCGTGACATAGGATAGGTTTTGACACGCCTACTTTTACCTTCCACAAGTTAGTAAAACCTGCTTTATCTCAGACCTTCCACAAGTTAGTAAAACCTGCTATATCTCAGACTTTTTTGATCACAAGAAAATGAAATTTGCCATGAACATACTATAAGACCCCAGCCATAATCTGGGCTACAAAGGGCTGGGAATAGACAATGGGGCGTGGCACCGCCCATACAAGTCAATATTTGAAATAGCGCTCCCACACAATGTTTTCCAACGAAATTTGGCAGATGGCGTCATGGTTTCAACTCTAAGCTAAATGCGACACATCGGCGTAATTGGACAAAGGGGCGTGGCACCGCCCATACAAACCAATATTTAAAATTGCTGCAACTGGCCTCTAATTTAATGTTTTCCAACAAAATTAGGGAAATGGTTTCATGGTTTCAACTCTAAGCTTATCGGCGTAATTGGACAAAGGGGCGTGGCACCGCCCATACAATTCTATACTTCAAAGCAGGGTTGGCAACCGAATCGAATAAAGGTTTCGGTTTCGGTTTTACTCCCACTTGCCAATCGGTTTTGGTTATCGGTTTCGCTCCTTGATTTTGAAAAGGTTTCAGTTGGTTGGAGCGATTGAAAAGGTTTCGGTTTAAAAAGGTTTCTAGATGGCCCAATATTAGGAAATTTTATATCAATTCAATAAAAATCAAGGGTGCTGAATCTAACTACATTTACCGAATTTCCTTATCTAATCGCATTTTCAAACAAATTTCTGCTTAAATTTTTAGTTTTTATACCCCACACAACGTTTGAAACGTCCATAAGGACGCATGTCCGGTATGGATAAGTATATATATTCATGATCAGCATCGAAAACAGATTTAGCCATATCCCCGTCTTTCTGTCACCATACAGGCTGGAATGTTTTTTTTTTGAGACATCGATGTGAAACTTTGGGTTTACGTTTTTATCTACGAATTGAGATCAAGTTCGAGAATCAGCTAAATCGGACGAAAAAGGCTGCCATATAAAACTACGAAAAAATAGCGAAAACTTTCCAAGTCTTTTCAAAAACCATAAAAATGCCTGCGCACACAGAGGCGTTATTCGTGCCGCAGGCGGTTTCGAAATTAATTTTGTCACAAATAATTGTATTTTTGAAAATATAGCGTTTTTTATACAGCCTGTTTCCATAGCAATACAATAAATAACAAACACAAAAAGCCTGTTTCAATACCAATTCGAATCAGTTTGAAAATAAACCTTTTGACTGTTTCCATAGTAGTCTAATAAATAACAAACTAAATAGTCATTTTCAGAACCATTTCAGTCAGACTTTTTGATTGTTTCCATAGCAATATAATAAATAACAAACAAAATCTACTGCGGTGAAATCGCTGCCTGTGTGAGGCACTTTGCGTTTTCGAAGCTTGATTTTTTAAATATGGAAATGGTTCTGAAATTATATAGCGAATATCGCAGTTTTAATGGTGTTCTCAGGTTTGCTCGAAAACAAGAGTTCCTATATTAATGCGTAAAAATCATCCAAGAAAATAAAAAAATAGTTAGTAACTCCTTATATTAAAGACTAGCAGGGCTCGGTCCGCTTTGCTGGCCCTAAAAAAATTATTTTTGCCTTTAAGGTCATAATAAATGAATGAAAATAATTGTCAAATATTTTTATTGGAAGCCCAAGTGTAGCATTTTGAAATATTGAATTGTATGAAACGTGCCACGCCCCGCTGTCCAATTCCGACCATATGTATCATTGAACTTACAATTGAAAGCATAAAACCATGTCCCGTTGAAAAATGTTCATTGGGAGCCAAGTGTAACTTTTTTTTAAATATTGAAAAGTATGGGAGGTGCCACGCCCGGCTGTCCAATTCCAATATGTTGCATTGAAGGCAAATAACCATTTCCCGTTTGTCCAATTACGCCGATATGTTGCATTTAGCTTAGAGTTGAAACCATGAAGCCATTTGCCAAATTTCGTTGGAAAACATTGTGTGGGAGCGCTATTACAGCATTTTCCAATATTGACATGTATGGGCGGTGCCACGCCCCATTGTCTAATCCCGGCTATTTGTAGCCCAGATTATGGCTGGGGTCTTATAGTACGTTCATGGCAAATTTCATTTTCTTGTGATCAAAAACGTCTGAGATATATCAGTTTTTACTAACTTGTGGGCGGTAAAAGTGGGCGTGTCAAAACCTATCCTATGTCACGACTCACGACCCTTAGAGCACATACATATATAAATTTTGGTGGGAATCGGTGCTGTAGTTTTCGCGTCTACTGGTGACAAACATACACGTCTCTTTTATATATACAGTGACCGACAAAAGTCTACATACGACTCACATTTTCGCGATTCTACGAGTCCAGGATCTTTTTGAAAAAAAAGTAATAATGTAGTTTTGTTTGGTAGTCCATTTAATAAATAAATCAAAAAAAAAAATTTTACTTTTATACAAAATTATAAAAATATTCACTTAAAACTAAAATAAAGCAATGACAAAAGTCTACATACGATATATAAACTAATAGAAAATACTTAAATTAAGGAACTTTTTTCTAAATATTATTTGGTTTTAATATTTTGTTGGTCCACCACGAGATAACTGCCTGCAGTCGTCTCGGCATTGAATTGACCAAATTTTCGGTTTCACTTGGCGTTATATTGCGCCACTCCTCCTTGAGCTTCTCCTTCAGCATTGGTGCACTAGTAATGTGGTGTTTTCGGATTTTTCTTTGTAGTACTTCCCAAACGTGCTGAATAACAAACGGGCTTTGAGGTGGTGGGTACAATTGACGTGGCAGCCAATCTCTGACGATGTGAGCTGTATGTTTAGGATCATTGTCTTGGTGGAAAATCCATTGGTTACCAAGATTCAAAATATCAACGGATGGCTTCAGATTTTCTTCTAAAATAGATTTATAGAGGTACCGATCCATAATTCCCTCGATAAACACCAACCTGCCCACTCCAGATGCTGCGACGGCACCCCAAACCATCACACTGCCACCACCATGTTTCACTGTAGGAACTAAATGCTTTGGATCCATGGCTGTATTAGGTTTTCGCCAAACTTTATCTCTGCCGTCACTTCCAAATATACATATTTTGTAGAGAGTTTTGTTCCTTGGAAAATCATTCAAAAATCATTCATAAAAAAAAACTAAAACAGAGTTTTCGAAATAATCTTGCTTAAACACCAAAGTTCGCAAAATTAAATTTTTTGACTTTGACAATAAAATACCGCTATTTATGTTAATCGGATTTTAGCGTATTTTATACCGTTGTTTTCGTTATTGAATTAGCTTTTCAACCTGCCCAAGTATAGCCTTCTAGCTGCAGTAATTCCGAACTAAGAATACTTAACCCTATAACTCCTTACAAGGACATTTGCGGCCCCCCCCTCCATAAGATTTTTTCGTTTCTCGACCAGAGGAATCAACTGGCGGAAGTTTGTCCTTTTAGTCTGGGACACTGATAGAACTCCGGTAACAATGCATTTATTATATTTTGGGGTCCATCAGAGGCGTAGGGGGCCGTGGGGGGACTCAAACCTCTTTTTGTTAAACATGGTATAACTTCCGATTCCTTCAAGCTACAATGATGAAATTTGCCAAAATGATTTTGTATACCCTTAGAAAGGGGGGTGTGGGGGCAAAGGGGAGCGGGATGGAGCCAATTTAAAGTTCTAACTTTCGTATTTTTTAAGCTACAGGGCTTACATTTTTTACTTAGGTTAACATTGGGAAAAAAGTGGGTTCTTATTGACAAAATGATTTTTTATACCCTTTGGAAAGGGAGGTGTGGCGGCAAAGGGGAGCGGGATGCAGTCGATTTAAAGTTCTAACTTTCGTATTTTGTAAGCTACAAGGCTGAAATTTTTTACTTAGGTTCGCATTCGAGAAAAAGGGGAAAAAAGGGGGGGAGAAAACCCTTTTTTTTTAAAAAAGAGGAAAGTAAAAAAGAGTCAAAAACAAATTTTTTAAATATAACGATTTAACGGATTAAAAATCAGAAAAAAACTTTCCTTTAAATTAATTTCCACAATTTCGATTTCAAATAAAGGGTTTTTGGCGACTTCAAAATCTGCAATGATATTAGAAACATTTGGCTACCCTTAATTTTAAATCGAAATTGCGGAAATTAATTTAAAGGAAATATATTTTCTGCTTTTTAGTCGGTTAAAGGGTTATATTTTAAAAAACTTGTTTTTTACTCTTTTTTTTATTAATGATAACTTTAGAAGCATAAGATAGATGTGCAAAGACTATAGCTTGTTGAAAAGAAAAGAAACAGACGCTTCAATCGGTGTATAACTTTCATTTATATAATGAAAAACACAGAAGTTATTACTGTAAACATCGCGCAGACAGCATTTTTCGAGATTTTTTTAATTAAGAATTTTTTATATAGCACCATATTAATTTTTTTACAAATCTATTCTACGCTTCTAAAGTTATCATTAAAATAAGAGCAACACCGACAAAAATTGGAACGGATGTTGCGACATAGCAGCAGCATAGTTTTTTACTGACTTACTGGCTGAATTTTTTTGAAGTGCAGCCAAACTTCACTTGGCGGCATTTTTTCAACTCAAAAATGTTCACTATTTTGTCATATGTTGTCGTAAAGAAAGTAATCACATATTTTCGAAGTGAAGAAAGTAATCACATTTTGTCAGTGTTGTCAACAAAAGCGAAACAAAAAGAAAAGTCGAAAACCAAAAGTCGATAGTCTACAGCAATAGTCGACTAGTCGATTTCTTTCGAGTACAAAATCGACTTCAAAAAAGTCGAAAATTTCGATAAAAAAATTTCGACTAGTCGACTGTCGACTTAGCCATCCCTACGCGGCGGTATACCCTCCAAAATTTGCGTGTAGACTTGTATTAGCTACAATGTGCGTTGTTTTAATCTGAATACATTTGTTTTTAATGTACTGTATATTTATTCCTAACGGGTGATGACAAAAATATGAGCCTTTTTTCAAACTACTATAATTTGAATTCTATCGCATTGAATTAGTGGATGCGGAATTTTATTGTTACATTGGATACCTAAGATATTTGTGTAATTTTTGTTATTGAGATCTAGTCGCATTTTGTTTATTAAAATGACGTCGAAGCAACATATCCTCAGCGAGCGCGTTGTACACTTTTTTAAAATCAATGATAGCGTGGCAATTTTGAATCATTTTAAAAAAAGAAAGGTGGTCTAAAATCTACTTTATACAAATATCTTAAGACTATGGAAGTGGAAAGATAATGTGGAAGTGGAAGGATTCCATCAATAATGACTAAAAAGGCTATATCTAAGCTTGAACATAAATTTAACAATACGGATAGCATAAGTCACGCGTCACGCAGCTGCTGTGATGAAATGCGATCAAAATTTTATCTGCAAAACATTGAAAAAACTTCAAATAAAGTGTCGAAAAAAAATAAGATCGCCAGAGTGCACCAATGAGCAAATATCCACTATAAAATCGAATGCCGATGGATACTTTGAAATTATTGCAAATAAATCATACGTTTTGAACGATGAAAGTTGCCTCAATGTCGTCCAATCGAAGAAATTTAAGTTCGTTGGTATACAAGAACAATTGGAGAGCTAAAAACTGTCAAGAACTCGAAAAAAGAATTCGTGCATGTATTCGTAAAATAGACAAAATTGCTGTCCAACGGTCTGTCAGAGGTATCCCAACTAGAGCTCTTGTTATTCGAATAATCGATTACCCGAATAAACCGGATACCCCCCCGAAATCTAAGAAGTAATAGAAAAATGTAATTGTTATGAAATTCAACAGAATTTAAGAGAAACTTCCGTATCTCCTAGATATTTCATTTTATTAAAAACTTGTGTACCAAAACTGGAAAAATTCCAGTTCTAGCATTCGCTTCGAATATCACGGTTTACATTTACATCAAAGTGAAACACCTTGTTGAATCAAATAAAAGTGCTTTTAAAATGAAAGCAGGGACGTACCCATGAAGGGGAGGGGGGGTTTGGAGGGCTTTGTGGTCCCCTCAAAATATATGAACACAAATCGATTTTTTCATAAACTTCCCTTCGGGGTTTTATCCATTTTTTTTTGTTTTTTTTTTTAATTTACTTTTTTTTATGAAAAACCAAAATTTGTATTTTGAAAACAAACGACCTGTTGTTGATTTTAATTTGATTTGCATTTTCTAGTTTTTTCTTCAGTATAAGTAAAAAAAATTTATGAAAACCCCCCCCCGAAATTTATTCCTGGTTACGTCCCCGGTTCATTAATTTTGTATTAACCTTATATAGCTGTAGCTTACAAATATTCATATAAAAAACTTTTTTTTTTATAAAAATAAAATAAACTTTTATTATGGTGTTTTTAAAAAAGTCTCATTTTCTAGTCATCACCCGTTAATACACTTAAATCTTGTCTAGTGGCTGCATCAATTTTTAAAGAGAGTAACTTTCCTTTTAGGTCCTCAGCTATTTCTTTTTTGAGTTTTTGGGAGAAAGCTATAATCTGCTCATGTACATACGTTATGCCTATTTATTTTAAGATTTAATCCATTAAATAGAGGTTGCATTAATATTTTAAAACTCGAATAGTCCTTTTTTAGTAAATAATTCTACTACGGCTAATTCTATATTGGGTTTATAGACTTCAATGGTCAGTTTGGTTTTCATTAAATCTTTTTTTGGTTTTAATGACACTTTTTGTTCTATATAAGAAGATTACAAAACGGGATGGTTTGATTTTAAATGTCTTTCCAAATTTCTGGCATGTTCCCTCATAACTTTGCCATTGCACTTTCCTTTGTTGCATACTATTTGATTTAAATTATTTGTATCGTGCAAAGAACGCAAAATATTGTTTTTTGGTTGCGGCATTTTAAATTTTTCTTTTTGAAACGAAGTGTATTAATTGCTGTCCACAACTAAACTAAATTATAGTTTCAAATTACCATCGGAAATCAAAGCACATTTGACAAATCAATGCAAAATTTTTATAAATATTCCCACAAAAAAATTGGTGGGAAAATTTTAAGAAAATATTTCAAGCCAAAAACGTTTCGCCCACAAAAAACACACATTGCGCGAATTGGAGCCCACTTGTCTGTTCTACATGCAAACAGGTCGTCTACGCACGCACGTGACTTGATCACCGAGATGAAGTCGCGCCTCAGCAAGAAAGTACCTACTTGCGCACAAAAATAAGGGTGGTTTAAGACACCACACATCTTTAGTTCGCGCATTGCTATCATTCTGAAATATCTCACGTTCAATCGCTGCGGCGCGGCGACAGCATGCCAACATTGTCCATCGACTGGTAAATAGCAATTGGTTCGGCGAAGAGTGTTGTTGCCAAAGTCAAATTTAGGTGCTCTTATAAGCCGAATTTGTTTATATTTCATATTTTAACTGTTTATTGAGAATTAACGATTTATATAAATGTTATGAAAGTTATGTATATGAATAAATAAGCATGATTATGAAACCAATATCTCTTCTCAAAAAAGTGTTAAAAAGTAGATTATTTTGGTTAGAGTAGACTATTTTGCTCATCTGCATAACTGAATCGATTCCGAGGGCTTTCCCACTTTAAATGAAACGCCCTAATATAAAATGTGAGTGTTGGTTTGTTGCTAATTTCGAAATTGAACGCAATACGCAGCTTTGTACATTACCACATTATCATCATTTGAAATTGATTTGGCAGCATGTGTTGCCGTCGAGCTCTCGCATCCCACCAAGACTTAACAACAACACACAAACAGAAAGTGAAGCAGGACAAAAAACAAAGCAGTGCAACGCACATTGTAGCTAACACAAGTGTACACGCAAATTTTGGAGGGTATTGCATTTTATACAAACTGGTAACTATGCATTGCGTGCTTGGAAATTTTGTGATATTTTTAATTTAGAGCCTTATTCTAGCAATAATAGACAATGACAAGTCTTGTCACCTTCAAAAAAAAAAAGACTATTCCTTTGTAAAAAAGAATATTCTTTTGGAAAAAAAATATTCCACTTTATATGCCTCATTTTTATACCCTACACCGATAAGCATTTTCAGGCCGAAGCCGATGCCGAAGGTCAATTGGCAGCCTATTACTTCGGCCGACGCCGAAGGCCTATCCGAAGCCGAAGCCGATACTTAAATAAAAACCCTTTAAAAACTTGTTTTTTCGTGTATTTTCGTTCAAATTCGAGTATATAAATACACATTTAGTTTTTTAAGGAACTAAAAATTTATTTAAACAAATAATAAAAGTAACCAAAAGAAATCACAAACAAATTTGAGCCTCAAATTATCCCATATATCCCATGTAAGAACAATTGGATTTTTTTTAAAATCACTTTTAAAAATTTGGAGTAAAGCTTAAAATAATGGGAATTTAGTAGAAATGGTAGAGAATTCTTCAAAGAATAAATCCATCTAAGTAGCTGTTTTTAAAGGACTCCCCAAATCCGTCAGGTGATGGGCAAAGGATGTTCTAGTTGATGGTAAAAACCACAAATGTCAGCACAAGAACTACTTTTCATATATGTTGTCGCAGCAATTTGGGCTACATTTCTAAAAGGTAGAATCCTTCCGTGAGCCTCCTACCAATATATTTGAAATTTCATACAGTTTACCAGGACTCCTTTTAACATAGACATCAGGGCAAGTAGTAAGCTTCTAAATCTATATTTAAAATTCAGTAATCCACCCAGAAAATGTCCATGGATGTACTTTGTGGCAGCTGTAACCCCGTGCCACGCAATTTGAGGCGAGATTCACTCAATATTCGATGATTACTAATTTAAATTTTAATCATATTTTTTGTTTTGTGGGCCTCTTATGTCCCATTGGAAATTCCATCAATTACACAATTTTACATTCAAGTCTCAAGAAAATCGGTAAGACCGTTTAGATGCGATGTGGGCTAGAAAATCGTATCGTAAAAAATTAGTTTTGGTTTTCGGTGTCGCAAAAAGAAGGAAAAAAATTGAAAAGCTTCGGCCAAACTTCGGCCATTTTTCGGAAAAACCGAAGCCGCAGCCGAATGTGCGTTATCGGCCGATAACGGCCGAAGCCGAAGCCGAAGCCGATTAATCGGTCGGGCTCTACCCTACACCTCATGAGGTATGGGTATATGTTTGTAACACCAAGAAGGTGACGTGTCCGGTATGGAAAAGTATATATATTCTTGATCAGTGTCGAGATCTGCCAACCTTGAAAGAAAAGACAAAATTAAGGGTTTTTGGCTTTATTCCTAATATCATTGCAGATTTTGAAGTCGCCAAAAACCATTAATTTTAAATCGAAATTGCTGAAATTAATTTCAAGGAAATTTATTTTCATATATATATATATATATATAGTCCGCCCAAAGCAAGTTAATATAAGGGTTATAATAAAAAGAAGAAAAAGCAATTGAACTGAATAAATAATAAAATATAGATTCTGAAATCGAATATTATTCTTCCATAAGGGGTTTGCACAATCAGCGTCACCTCCTGAGTTGATTTAACCCTATCCGTCTGTCCGTCCGTCTGTCCGTCCCCTTTTCTTGTAAACACGATTGCAGGAGCTAGAAGAAAGCTAGGGATCTCAAATTTTGAATTTATTCTTTTTAAGCCCTAGAAGGAGTTGGTATTGAAAATGGGCGGAATCGGTCGACTGCCACGCCTACTACCCTGTCTGTCCGTCCTCTTTTCTTGTAAACACGATTGCAGGAGCTAGAAGAAAGCTAGGGATCCCAAATTTTGGATTTATCCTGTTTAGGCCCTAGAAGGAGTTGGTATTGCAAATGGGCGGAATCGGTCGACTACCTCCCATATAAGTGAAAATCGTGTTTTTACAGTAATTTTAAGATTTCATCAAAACAGTATGAAATTTTGCATAGTGGGGTTTTCGGGGTCGCTGATTTCGAATTTGATGTCGGAATTTAAACATTCAAGAAGGCGGAACCAATATGGCGGCCGAAATTTTAAGATTTCATCAAAACAGTATAAAATTTTGTATAGTGGGGTTTTCGGGGTCGCTGATTTCGAATTTGATGTCGGAATTTAAAAATTCAAAATGGCGGAACCAGTATGGCGGCCTAAATTTTAAGATTTCATCAAAACAGTATGAAATTTTGTATAGGGGGTTTTTGGGGTCGCTGATTTCGAATTTGATGTCGCATTTTCAAAATTCAAGATGGTGGATACAATATGGCCCAGTCGGTGTAGGGTATATATAAGTCGGCTTGCCCGACTGAAACTTACTCACTTGTTTTTTTTCAAAAATATGCTACTCGACAAAAAAAATGCTCCATGTGGCATATTATGCCGCACTGGCCGCAAGTCGTAAAGAGAATCAAAAAATTGTCGAACGTTTTTTCCTCTCACAGTTTTTTTCCCAAAAATTGGCGATAGGCAATGAATGGCTCTTCCAAATGTTTTGGAGCCAACTGGTATTTTTCGCGTGGTGTTGACTAGTTGTAATAGTAGTATAAACTAGTTGAACATTACCATTGTCCATATTTTTCTAGTTTAAAGCCAGTCACAAGGAAATCATTAAAAATTAAAATAAACAGATACATTTATTATACAAATCTGAAGTAATAAAAAACTAACTCATTTAGAGTAAGTAGATATTTATACCCTGCACACTAGAGCTGTCCGATCTGTCTCGAAAGTGGCTTAAATAACGCAAATACACCAAAAACTCTTAAGTTTGAAAATTCAAGCCGATCCGATTACGGCAACCCGGCCCGCATAGGCCCTGAAGTTGGCCAAAACGGGCTAACACTTGTATGGGTAGGGTTACCAGATTCTCTTGAGTAAAACAGAGTACAGAGTTGCAGGGGGTCCCACTCCTCGGTTTTAGACCACATATTTTTTAAAAGACAAAAACATTAGAAAAAAATATCTTCAAAAAAGTTTTAAAATTAAGCGGATAATAAGTTGAACACAAAATTTTAGACCCTGGGTACTAATGTTGTATATGGATAGTTTTCGATAAAGACATACAAAATTGTTTTTAATATTTCGGTTTAAAAGATGGTAGGTCTCATACTAATTTTTGTTTTATTCCTAGCATTTAAGAATTTTGGAAAATTTTTAAATGCAATGTGACGAAAGATGCTTCAAACTAACAAACAAAGCTGGGCATAGTTAATCGAGAATTTAACTTCGTTAACCCGGTAATAGTTAATCAAAAATGTAACTTGGTTAAATTAAAAAGTTAATTTCGTTGAAAAGTTAACTTCGTTAAAAGTCAAATTAAATAGTTAAATTTTCGATAAAAAATAAAAAAAAAATTGTTTACAAAAAAAACACATAAAAAACATTTTAACTATATACGATTGAATGCTTTTTTTTATCAAAAACGAAACGAATGAAGTTTTGTTAAGAACAAATATCACAAGCCATTCTATACACAATGGCGTTCTCAGTTTTTCGCCATTTTGAGAAATTTGAGAAATGGAAAATACGATGTGTGTAAACATCCTGACGATGGCTTAGAACGAAATTGTGTTTAGAATGGTCCATTCATACATACAAATGGAATATAAAATACTTCGAAATATATCGGCAAGTGTATTTAATTGTTTTGTGAAATAATTTTTAAATTAGTCAGTTAAAAATAGTATAAATTCTTAATTTTTACTTTTTTTTTACATTTAATAATAAAAAAATAGTATATATTCTTAATTTTTACTTTCTTTTTTACATTTAATAATAGTTAATCGAAGGAATTTAGCTTAACTAAATGAAAAAGTAAATGGTTTTCGAAATTAACTGAAACGTTAAAAGTTAACCAAAAATTTAACTTCGTTAATTAACTACTAACTAATTAACTAGTTAATGCCCAGCTCTGCTAACAAACCTAAAATTTTAAGGTTTTTTCATTTTAATTCTGACGAATAATAAAAATTGATTACCCTTCTGAGCCGATGCATTCAGCTGTTATATGATAAAGTCCCAGAAATAAGAAAAAGAGTACTTAATAGTACTTTCGGGAAAAAAGTGAGAGTAAAAAAGAGGAGGGCCTAAAAAAGAGTACTGTACTCTTTAAAAGAGTACGTCTGGTTACCCTATGTATGGGGGAAAAAATAAAACACAAATTTTATGTTCGTTTTAGATCAAGAAACATAAGAGAAAAAAACCATAATTAAGCATTTTTAGCGGAAACCACCCTAGAAATAATTAAAAAACATTTTCGTAAAAATTAAAAAAAAAAAATTAATTATTAAAAAAACTTTTTAAAATAATAAAAATACAAGAAAAAAACCAAAATTATTGGTTACTTTGAAAAATTGTTATTAACAATTCTGTTTATTAAGAAGTTTTTGAGATTTTTTTGTAACATTATAACTTTTTTGGCTCTTCTGGTGGCATCACTGCCGACCATCGCAATGCCCATCAGCGGTTTTTTATTCCGCCGATGGAAGCGATGGCAGTCAGTGACATCTGGCGAACAGTGCTACCAGATGATCACAAAAAGTTATTATGTGGCAAAATACCTCCAAATGCTTTTTATTAAACAAAATTTTTAGGAATATTTATGAGGAAAACCAATAATTTTGTTTTTTTTATAGTATTTTTCTCATTATAAAATGCATTTTTATTTATTTTTATTATTGATTTTTTTTTTTAATTTTTACGAAAATGTTTTTTTAATTAATTCTAGGGTGGTTTCCGCCAAAAATACTTAATTATGGTTTTTTTCTCGTATTTTTCTTGATCTAAAACGAACATAAAATGTGTGTTTTATTTTTTTTCCCCATACAAGTGTTAGCCCGTTTTGGCCAACTTCAGGGCCTTTGCGGGCTGGGTTGCCGTTATCGGATCGGCTTGAAATTTCAAACTTTCGAGACAGATCGAGCAAATTTTTTTTTTTTGGACAGCTCTGCTGCACACTAGTGTCCAAGGTATTGAAAATGGGCAACATCGGATAAGAGCCACGCCTACCTCCCATACAAAATGGTCGCCAATTTTATATTATTTTCGTTTATCTTGAGAAATACTGAACTCATTTGGATGCGGTTTTTTGCATTGGGTTGGAAATAAGGCATTCAATCCCCGGATCTCGAAATCCAGGGATCCCGGAAGTTTTCTCAATCCCGGAAACCCGGGATTTTGAGTCCGGAATCCCGAGATTCAAAAATGCATTTTTTATGCATTGTTTAAGATATTTTTGACGTTTTTCCACAAAAATACTTTCGTGCATTTACTTTCAATCTAATTGGTAAATTTAAAAAACCCACTTTTGTAGATTTAGTGCTGCAAACACACAATAACAAACAATTTTTATCGATCTGAATAAAATATTTTCAATTAAAACAATTTTTTTTTTTCAAAAAAGATGTAAGTTAAAATTATTTTGTTGACCGTATATTGAAAACTTTACGAATTGGATAAATGGTTTTGTGTGTGTTTTACTTTTGAATGGACACCAATTTAAACAACAATTGGTGTATCCGTTCCCGCTATAATACTAAAACTACTGAAAGTAAGTTTTTCGTGATTAGCATGAAATAAAGCTGGCAGAATTTTATGATTATATTCGGATTCAGAGTGGCAAAAAAAATAATTTGTTCGATCAATCTAATTTAAAAAGAATTACTTTTTGTTTGACTATATTTATTTAAAAATTATTTGTTTTGTTTAATGTAATATTTATTAAATATGTTTTCTTTGTCGAATTAAACTTAAAATATTGTTGCAACATTTTTTTCTTTAATTTTATATTAACTATTGTATTTCATTGGAAAATCCCGAACAAATCCCGGGATTGTGATTTCAAATCCCGAAATCCCGGGATTTTCAAAAACACTTCGGGATTGAATGCCTTAGTTGGAAAGAGGTCGGGAACGAAATGGGAATGAAACCGGAACGAAATGGAATTGGACCGGAACAAAACGGAATTGGAACAAAATTTTGAAATGGATCAGGAAACTAAAATTATCGATAAATATTGGAAAATTATCGATAAATATTTTAAAACTATCGATAAATATTGGAAAATTATCGATAAATTATAGAAAAATTATAGAAAAATTATCGATAAATTATAGAAAAATTATCGAAAAATTATCTATAAATTATCGATAAATTATCGCAAAATTATCGATAAAAAATCGAAAAATTATCGATTCTAATCGAAAAATTATCGATAAAAAATAGATAAATTATCCATAAGAAATCGAAAAATTATCGATAAAAATGGAAAAATTTTCGATAAAAAATCGAAAAATTATCGAAAAACTATCGATAAAATATCGAAAAACTATGAATAAAATATCGAAAAACTATCAAAAAAATAACGATTTTCGATAACATTACTAACATATGGTCTCAGAATGTATCGTACTCACATGTGCAGGGTATTATAGCTTCGGTCAGACCGAAGATAATTCTCTTACTAGTTTTTATTGAATTTAACTTAATCCTTGGTCATTCCTCAGCAAAGCTCTTTTCTAAAGTTTCTGAAAAAGAAGTATACAAACAAATTATGGTTATTTTAAATTAGTTTTTTCTTGTTGTTGTTTGTTGTATACCTTCAAATTCATCAGTTTGGATTCCACCACAGCTGCCACCTACATTTTTGACATTGTGTGGCCTTTTGATAGACATCGTTGTTCTGACTTAAGCTATATGTAATTACACAGAAAAATTTTTGGTTTTTGGTAAATCTAACCAAAAAAAATTGTTAATCTACCAACCCAAAAAGTGAACGAGAACGAATTTTGGTGCAAGAAAGCTTAGTTTGAAAAACTGATGGAGCGGCCATCAGACTTTTACGCTAAAAAGCTTTTTATTAATTTTCGGTAAAAAATTTTGTTATGCAGATTTTTTTCCAAAAAGCACTTTTCATAAGAATTTTGTACAAAAGATTATTTTGAAGAAATTTTGAGGTAAATATTTGTTTATAATTTTACGGCTTAATTTTATTTCGAAGCATATTTAATATTTAGATATATTAATATTATCGATTTTGTGAAAAATCGAAACGTAAGTTTGTTAGCTGCAAGTTTTTTTGTATTGTTCGCAGTGAATTTTTTTTGGTTTTTTACGTAAAATACAGAAGCTATTTGGTTTTTTACTTTCTATAATTTTTGGAACATAGCATGTGTGTTTTAAGGTGTATCGATGTATTTATATAATTTTTAAACTTCCTGCAAATAGCATTTCATGTGATCACAACCATTTAACAATAAATTGTGAATTATTGAAGTTTTGTGTATACATAAATGCATCCACAAGACTTTCTTCTCTGGTTTTACTACGCGCATAGAAACCCTTTCAGTTGTGCGTATTAAAACAAAAGGAAAAAACCAAATACGCGTGGCTGAAGGAAAACAACAACAATAAACACACAAATGTTCATGTCACACATTCCTTCGCTTGATCACACAACATTCCTCCAGTCGATGGTCAATGCTGGCGCAGCGAATTTCAGAAGGAAAACAATGCGCGAACTAGAAATGTGTGGAGTCTTAAAACCACCCTTATTTTTGTGCGCAATTAGGAGGTACTATCTTGCTGCGGCGCGACTTGATCTTGGCGACCATGTTGCGTGGGTGCGTAGACGACCTGTTTACATGTAGAACAGACAAGTGGGCTCCAATTTTCATGCTGCGTGTGGGTTGGTTGTCTAAGAAATTCTTTCTTTGCGATGATTTTTTAAGTTGTTTTGAGTGAAAGGAATGAAAACGAAGATCAACATTTCATTGGGATATACATTCGATGCTAAGTGCGACTTAAAGAATGCGGTGAAATTTTAAATTGTGATATATTATTAAAAATATGGAACGATAAGCTCTGAAATGTAATTTTTATTACTTAATTTCAACAAAAGAACCGATCTAAATTTGCAAATAATAAAATTTGTAGCATTAAACATTTTTTTTTAAACTTAATTTCAAAATTAACAAGTTTTTGACGCCAAATTTGATGCCATCACTGGCTAAAAGGCGCGAAGGAATGTGTAGACGACCACTTGTGCGTTTGTTGTGGTTTTTGGACCACTACGAATTTCAAGGGGACGACCTTCACGGAAATAAAATTGCACAATTTTGTCTATGTGTTTTTCTTTTTGTTTTGGTAACACAGAACTGGATGGGGTAAACAGGCAGTGGAAAACGTAAACTAAAAAAAATGTCGCCACTTGCTCTACGATGCATTTTCAAGGGCTTCATATAAATAAAAATAGTACCTAATAGTTCCTTTACTCCATATGCGTCACTAACCCAAAACAACTTAAAAAATCTTCGCAAAGAAAGAATTCCTTAGACAACCAAACACACACGCAAATTCCCAAGCAGCATGAAAATTGGAGCCCACTTGTCTGTTCTACATGTAAACAGGTCGTCTACGCACCCACGCAACATGGTCGCCAAGATCAAGTCGCGCCGCAGCAAGATAGTACCTCCTAATTGCTGCGCCAGCATTGACCATCGACTGGAGGAATGTTGTGTGTAGAGACCGACCGAAATCGCTTTTTTTAATTTCGGCCGAAACCGAAATGGCCGAAATTTTTTATTTTTTTTTTCGGCCGAAACCGAAATGGCCGAATTTTCATTTTTTTAATTTCGGCCGAAACCGAAAAAATAAAAGAAACAATTGAGAGATTTAATGTAATAAAGTGGGACATAATTAAGATTATCAGTAGGCTGAAATCGATCGCATATTCATAGTCAAATTTAGTAGCTGCTAAACTTTAGAACCAGCTTAGTAGCTGCCAGTTCAGTGTATTATCTGTCAACTTAGTAGATTACTAAAGTTAAGTTGGAGCTTAATTTGACTATGAATATGGGCCGATCATTTTAAGTTCAGATCATGAATTAGATGAATTTAGAAGCAAACTATCAAATGCGTGGAAATCAAGAGTAGTTGAAATTACTGTCAGGGTAGTAGATTTCAAGAGAGGGGAGTAGATATGGGTTTATGCGTAGAGTACTAGAAATTCTACGAGTTGTAGAAATTTCTGTCGGGGAAGCAGATTTGTAGAAAGAATAGTACTTTTGCATTGTATGAAACTCACATAATATTTTGAGGAGTAGATTTCTTACCATAGTAGTAGGAAATATCTTGAGGGAATTAGAAAAACCTGCTACCGTAGTAGAGGAGTAGAAATTTATAAATCATTGCGAGAGTATTAGATCTACTACGATAGGACATGTCTTCTTTGTCGCTTCTGATTCTTCGAAACTATGATCAATGCTAAAATTTGTGTTACATACCGCTTTTATCCACTTGGTTGTTCCTTATGTATTTTGATACTATATTTTTTTCGTATCCAGCATGGCAAAATACATAAGAATTTGTCCATAAAGTATATTTAACACACAAAACGTTCAGTTTTGTCGATCAGTGTAATCTTTGTTATTTATTTGTTACTTTTTCTATCAAACCGAAATTTTCGGCGGAAATATAGGAATTTCGGCCGAAAACGAAATTTGGCCGAAAGCGATATTTTATTTTTCGGCCGAATCCGAAACACGGCCGAAACAGCTTTTTTTGGCCGAAAAGCCGAAAAACCGAATTTCGGTCGGTCTCTAGTTGTGTGATCAAGCGAAGGAATGTGTGACATGAACATTTGTGTGTTTATTGTTGTTGTTTTCCTTCAGCCACGCGTATTTGGTTTTTTCCTTTTGTTTTAATACGCACAACTGAAAGGGTTTCTATGCGCGTAGTAAAACCAGAGAAGAAAGTCTTGTGGATGCATTTATGTATACACAAAACTTCAATAATTCACAATTTATTGTTAAATGGTTGTGATCACATGAAATGCTATTTGCAGGAAGTTTAAAAATTATATAAATACATCGATACACCTTAAAACACACATGCTATGCTCCAAAAATTGTAGAAAGTAAAAAACCAAATAGCTTCTGTATTTTACGTAAAAAACCAAAAAAAAAATTCTCTGCGAACAATACAAAAAAACTTGCAGCTAACAAACTTGCGTTTCCATTTTTCACAAAATCGATAATATTAATATATCTAAATTTTAAATATGCTTCGAAATAAAATTAAGCCGTAAAATTATAAACAAATATTTACCTCAAAATTTCTTCAAAATAATGTTTTGTACAAAATTCTTATGAAAAATGCTTTTTGAAAAAAAATATGCATAACAAAATTTTTCACAGAAAATTAATAAAAAGCTTTTTAGCGTAAAAGTCTGATGGCCGCTCCATCAGTTTTTCATACTAAGCTTTCTTGCACCAAAATTCGTTCTTGTTCACTTTGCACGGCTTCATTATGCAAAATTTTTTCCACGGCTTTTTCGCAAACACATTTTGTTCAGGGTTTTTTCAATCTGAGTGTGTCATATATAAAAGAGACGTGTGTGTATGGGGTCGTGAGTCGTGATAGGATAGGTTTTGACACGCCCACTTTTATCGCCCACAAGTTAGTAAAAACTGCTATATCTCAGACGTTTTTGATCACAAGAAAATGAAATTTGCCATGAATATACTATAAGACCCCAGCCATAATCTGGGCTACAAATGGCCGGGAATAGATAATGGGGCGTGGCACCGTCCATACAAGTCAATATTTGAAAATGCTGTAATAGCGTTCCCACACAATGTTTTCCAACGAAATTTGGCAGATGGCTTCATGGTTTCAACTATAAGATAAATGCAACACATCGGCGTAATTGGGCGAAGGGGCGTGGTACCGCCCATACAAACCAATATTTCAAATTGCTGTAACTGCCCTCTTATTTAATGTTTTCCAACAAAATTAGGCAAATGGTTTCATGGTTTCAACTCTAAGCTAAATACAACTTATCGGCGTAATTGGACAAAGGGGCGTGGCACCGCCCATACAATTCAATACTTCAAAGTGCCATTATTGGGCTCCCATTGAATATTCTTAAACGGGAAATGGTTCTATGCCTTCAATGCAACATATTGGAATTGGACAGCGGGGCGTGGCACTTCCCATACAATTAAATATTTTTAAAAATGTTATACTTGGGCTCCCAATGAACATTTTTCAATGGGACGTGGTTATATGCTTTCAATTCTAAGTTCAATGATACATATGGTCGGAATTGGACAGCGAGGCGTGGCACGTTTCATACAATTCAATATTTCAAAATGCTACACTTGGGCTTCCAATACAAATATTTGATAAATGTTTTCATTCATATATTATGACCAAAGGCAAAAACAACTTTTTAGGGCCAGCAAAGCGGACCGGGCCCTGCTAGTATGTTATATTTATCAGACTGTACAGAGTATACCACATTTAGACGCTTGTTGAATAATGTTAGAGCTAGCTCCAACTGCTAAGGGCTTGGCGCGCTGTAAAAACTCCCAAGAGGTCCGGGTTCGAATCCCGGGATAAGTGAGTAAAGCAAGTTGAAGTTTTTAAGTAAATAAAAAGTTATTACTAATTGCTATAAACAAAAAGAAACAGTAAGAAAATAAAAATATGTAAAATAAACATAAACAAATAAAATATAATACATTTTTTGTTTTTGTAATAACTGCAAAAATAACAATTTTTGTGGGTTGCTAAACAATTTTTGTTGGTAAACTAACAATTTTTTATCGATTATATTTATTTCCTTTGTTGGTTGGATCGTTTTTAACCAACCTTTTCGGTTAGATTTACCAACTTTTATTTTTCTGTGTAAAACTACATATTACATATTATTATCTCGTCTATACATTTTTAATATAAAAAATAATAACTTACTTTTTGTTTAGTTAAAATTATTCGCGCACGCACCAACCACTTCACTGACAACTCACTTAAAAATATCAAATTTTGAGAAATAATAAGGCTTACCACACACTGGGAGACTCCGGTAATCTGAACGTTTCTCCTGTCTCCAGTTTCTCTGGTTTTTTCATAGCCTTAGTAATTTTTTGTTAATTTTAAAATGTTTGTCAAAATTTATTTTGATTAAACATTTCCAAATAAAATACGCAGTCTTTCGTTCCAGTCACCCTATGTTATTTAGTTATTATTTGGATAATTTAAATTATTTCGAAGCCGAAAGCCTTTGTAGCTAGTGATTCCTTCTGTACGTATTATAATTATTTATAAGTATAATTCATTGTTTAAAAAAAAAAAAAATAAATAAAAAACAAAACTAGAGAGTGGACTATCTTCGGCTATGCCGAAGCTGAAATACCCCCACAGAGTAGGAAGAAGTACCTCGAACATAAAAAAAAGTTGTCTCAAGACCCCATTTTGAGCCACCTATAAATAGTTTTGGAGCCCGGACCATGTCAAAAATTCGTTTCTAAAAATTTCCAATCAAATCGACCAAAAAAAAAAATTGGTCTCAAGACCCCATTTGACCCTTATATATGTGGTTTCAGAACCTCGGACCATGTCAAAAATACGTTTCTAAATATTTCCAATCGAATGCAGCAATAAAAAAGACTTGCAAAATGTTGACCTTTTTTTTCGGTGTATGGGAGCCACGCCCAGTTTTTGTCCGATTTGGCTGATTCTCGAACTTGATCTCAGTTATCACGAGAAACACTTGTATCCAAAGTTTCAAGTCGATATCTCTAAAACGGCGACCGCTATCGTGCGGACGGACGGACGGACAGACAGACGGACATCGCTAAATCGACTCCGGCGGTAATGCTGATCAAGAATATATATACTTTTCCATACCGGACACGCCTCCTTATGGGCGTTACAAACGTTGTGTCAAAGTGAGTATACCCTGCCACTGTGTGTGTGGGGGTATAATAAATTATTTCGACCAAACCAAGTGCTCTAGGCTTCTGGAAAATACCCAATAAACCTATCGATTGGATATCGGCTTGAGGTCGAGTTGAAAGTAAATAGCTTTCTTAAATCTCCAACGTTAGTTCTCAACTTCAGCTCAAGGCTGTCTATAGCATGCTCATCTTAAAAGGACATGGAATTATCCATTGATAATATATCGTCTTCGTTCTAACCGAAATCCCTAAGTAAAATTTTGTAATTAAAAATAAACTCTTGTTAATCCTTTATACTATTTATAAAATTAAAACGCCAATTCGGTTGTAACGGGTAGGAGCAAAAACTAAGACAATTTTTTTTTAAAACATCCTATTTGTGCCAAGGAAGCGAATATGATACTTTTTTTTTGATTTTCGAAAGGTAAATATCTTTATTTTCGGTATTAAGTTTTATTGAACATTCAATCGTATGCTTAGAGATTTCCGTTCGATTGCATTGACATAGTCTGTGCTTGCAAAACATTTTTGTATGTTGCTTTCCATTCTCTTCTGCGTATAGATCGTTGAGAGGCAAGAGTTTGAAGTTTTATTATATGGAGTTTTTGTGCTCTCTCTTTCTTTATTCACAATGATCAGGAAATGATTGTGGGGAATTACCCATTTTGCGGGGAATTTCGAGCTATGCGTCCAGGCGGGGAATTTTTTCATTTCGCTTCTCTGTTGTGCATGTCTGTATTTTTTACGTGGGCAACGCCACGGGTGAATGCTAGTATGTAATAATTTAGTGTCTAACATACAGATAATTCCACTTTAAAATACAATTGTGCCTGTGAAAAGAACGATTATAAAAGCTATAAGCAATAGAAAAGCATATTAGATTACCTTTTCAATGAGTCCATAAATATATTTCTATCTTATTGAAAAGATATTTACAAAAACCTAAAAACAAAAATTTGTATCAATAAAAAAATGTACCAATTTTTAAATGGAAATGGGTGGCGTATTGCCATAAGTGCATATAACATTTTTCGTGATATCATTCGGTCCTCGACCATCTCGATTGTAACACCATGTATAATATTATTGTTAATTTTTATTTATTTTAACTACAGCTTATTTCGTGCACACACAAAAGAAAGTCGGTAAATCTAACCCAAAAAGAGGGTAAAAAACGATCCAAGCCTCCAATGTTGTACGTTTTACCGATGAGAGATGGTAAATTTATTCCACAATTTTTTCCACGGTTAAATTGTGAATTGTTCAGTAAATTTGTGAAAAATTCACATCTAATCAAAAAATGTGGTAAAAAACTTACAATAACAAAAACTTTTTCGATTATTTGAACTATTTTATGTCGAATTTTGAAGATTTATTTAAAAAAATTTTTTCGGTTAACCAACAACGGTTAATAAATTCAGGTTATTCATACGTCTGGAAAAGTTGTACGTTTTTTATACCATTTTTTTTTGGGATGCAAAAAGTTGCGCTATTCTAAAATCATAAACTTTGCAAAAAAAAAGTTTTGTGATAAAAAATTCACCTGAATTCAAGGAATTTTTTAAAAATTTAGTTTTTAATAAATTTGTATAAAAATAATAAAATTTTGTAATTATAAGCCCAAAAATCCACTTTAAAAAAAATTCAGGTGAATTTTTGATCACAAAACCTTTTTTTTGCAAAGTTTATTGTTTTTGAAAAGCGCAACTTTTTGCATCCCGGGAAAAAATGTTATAACCCCCACGAAAAAACTTCGTCCATTTTCAACCATGATTTTCTCGAAGTGTACTTAAGGGATTAACGATTATCGAAAGAAATTGAATAGCCCTTTCCAATGATACCAATATCGATTCTAAAAAATTTGCCTGTGAGCCACTGTACTTGGAAAAGAATATGCAAAATACTTTTGAGAGTCACTGTACACATTTAGGGTGCACGAAATAAGCTGTAAGCCACTGTAAAAATGTGAAGCATAAATTTATTATTATTATTTTTATGTTAGTACCTTTTTTTTTTATTGAAAATTGTCTCTAAATATATTTTTTAATATTTTTTTAAAATCTCCGGTTTTGGTCTTCTTCAAGTGTGGCAAGCCTAGAAATAATACAAAACGATGAAGTTAAATACCGTTATAACTGAACACAGATGTTGTGCAAACACTCTTTCACTGAGCTTCGCTTTTATAGCAATCACAGTTCTTAACTGGTTCATCTTTGCAGAAGTTTTGAGCTAGTATATGAACTAGTTTATACATATACCAGTAAGTTAACTAGTAGTTTCTAAGGCCAGTATATACCAGTAAATTAACTAGTATTTTCTAAAGGTACCCAGCCAATAATTTTATCGTTAAAGAGCTCGTAAACGAAGATTTTTTCGATCGAAAAGCGGATAAAACAATCGTAGGCGACACACGATAACGATACGTATACGAGTCCGACTTCGTTCTTAATTTTGCATCGAAACGAGTAATCGTTATCGAACAAAAAAGTGCTCGTTAACGAATTCGTTAACAATCTCGTAAACGATCATCATTACGATACTTTTAACAAAACCTAAAAAAAAAATTTTTTTTTAAACTTGGAATTTTTTTTTACTTTATTTTTATTTGCCAATTCTTTTTAGAATCATTTCTAATAACTTTTTCACAGAGTCGGACCCGGGATTGAACTCACGTCCTCCGGATTTTAAAGTATGTGCCGAGCGCTTAACACATTCGCCTAACTCAGCCATTATTGAACAAGCGCTTAAAAGTATAACTTAACAAACATTGTAAAATTGTTTTCCTAACAGTTTGAAAAACACTGATTCTAAAAATAGAAAATATCTTGCTGAGAAATCGTTATACAACTATTTTCTAACAGTTTGAAAACCATTGGATCTAAAAATAGCTTTTCAAAACGATCATTTCGTTCGTTAATGTACTCGTAAACGAAGTAGTTAAAGAATTCTTTAACTAAGTCGTTAGCGATTTCGATTACGAAGTCGTAAACGATATTTTATCGATGAAATTACGACTATCGTAATATACGAGTGAATGTCGGACTTTTCTCGAATATTTTTGATCGAAAAATGTTCGTAAAATACGATCTTCGTAAAAAGTTCGTTCAATTATTGGCTGGGTAGTTTCATTTTTCACTGCAGGGCAGTGTCAGCCAAGACTCATACATTCAAATATTGCGCCTGTGTGCAGCGCTGAGAGAGCTCGTAGCGCGACAGAATTCTCTCAATGCAGTACACTGAGTAAATTGAGATACAAAATAAATTATTGTTTTAAAATAAGTTTACTAAAAACTAGTGTTTTTTTTTCGAAATATAAAAAAAACAATAAATAAAAAAGAGTAAAAAAACAGTTTTTCAAAATATAACCCTTTAACCGACTAAAAAGCAGAAAATAAATTTCCTTTAAATTAATTTCAGCAATTTCGATTTAAAATTTTGGCGACTTCAAAATCTGCAATGATATTAGGCGGAAAGTAGCCAAAAACCCCTCATTTTAAATCGAAATTGCTGAAATTAATTTAAAGGAAATTTATTTTCTGCTTTTTAGTCGGTTAAAGGGTTTTATTTAAAAAAAAATGTTTTTTTTACTCTTTTTTATTTTCCTCTTTTTAAAAAAATTTTCCCCCCTTTTCCCCCCCTTTTTTCCCCTTTTTTACTCTTTTTCCCGAATGCGAACCTAAATAAAAAATTTCAGCCTTGTAGCTTACAAAATACGAAAGTTAGAACTTCAAATTGGCTCCATCCCGCTCCCCTTTGCCCTCACACCCCCCTTTCCAAAGGGTATAAAAATTATTCTGTCAATAAGAACCCACATACCAAATTTCATCATTGTAGCTTGAAGGAATCGGAAGTTATGCCATGTTTAAAAAAAGGGGTTTGATTCCCCCCACGCCCCCTGATTGACCCCAAAATTTAATAGAATGCATTGTCACCGGAGTTCTATCAGTGTTCTATCAGTTACAGCTCTCCAGCTCATGTGGAAGTGTATGAAAAAGCTCGCGCAGATTTGAGAATGTATATATATATATATATATATATATATATATATATATATATATATATCTTACTTATCTCTTACTTATATAAAATTCTTTGTGAGTATGTATGTATGTAGGTTTGTATGTATGTTTGTTTCCTTATAACTCAAGAAATACTTGACCGATTTTAATGAAACACATACCAAAATGTAGGTAATTTCATTGATCTCATCATAGGCCATTAATATGCCATTTCATAAAATTTGGGCGTTCGAAGTGGGCGTGGCAAATATTATTCTAAAATGCTATAATTTATGCAGTGTTTAACCGATTTCGCTGAAATTTAATATGTGATTTTGGGGGATGAATGGGTTGCACGTTGATTCTGAAAATTTGCGGTCCGCCCTAAAATTTTTTAAGTTCCGTAACTCTGCCACGCCCTAAAATTTTTTAAGTTCCGTAACTCGGGTTCTATTCAAGGGATTTCGGTGAAATTTTGGATTTGGTGCTGGGACGTGAATGGGCAGAGGGATGACTATTGAAATTTAAGATCCGCCCACTGCCACGCCCTAAAATTTTAAAAGCTCTGTAACTCGGGTCTATTTCAAAGGATTTCGGTGAAATTTTGGATTTGGTGCTGGGAGGTGAATGGGCAGAGGGATGACTATTGAAATTTAAGATCCGCCCACTGCCCCGCCCTAAAATTTTTAAAGCTCTGTAACTCGGCTCCTATTTTTATTTCGGTTGCTTAAATAATACATATAACATTTCTACGTTAGAAATCACAAAATTATTGCGAGCGAAGCTGTGGGTATGAGCTGTATATAAGCCGATACTTAAATACAAAACCATTAAAAACTTGTTTTTTGTGTATTTTCATTCAAATTTGAGTGTATAAATACATTTAGTTTTTTAAGGAATTAAAATTTTATTTAAACAAATAATAAAAGTAACCAAAAGAATTCACAAACAAAATTGGGCCTCGTAGGTCAAAACTAACAGGAGATTAAAAATTTGCTTAAAATTCATTCAGTTTACCAGGACTCCTTTTAACATAGACATCAGGGCAAGTATTAAGCTTCCAAATCTATATTTAAAATTCAGTAATCTACTCAGAAAATGTCCAAGGATGTACTTTGTGGCAGCTGTAACTCCGTGCCACGCAATTTGAGGCGATATTCACTCAACATTCGATGATTACTAAGTTAAATTTTAATCATATTTTTTGTTTTGTGGGCCTTTTATGTCCCATTGGAAGCCGATTAATCGGTCGGGCTCTAATATATATATACTAGCAGGGCCTGGTCCGCTTTGCTGCCCCTAAAAAAGTTATTCTTGCCTTTAAGGTCATAATAAATTAATGCAAACATTTGTCACATATTTTTATTGGGAGCCCAAGTGTAGCATTTTGAAATATTGAATTATGTGAAAAGTGCTACGCCCCGCTGTCCAATTCCGACCATATGTAACATTGAACTTAAAATTGAAAGCATAAAATCTTTTCCCGTTGAAAAATGTTCATTAGGAGCCCAAGTGGAACATTTTTTAAAATATTGAATTGTATGGGAAGTGCCACGCCCCGCTGTCCAATTCCAATATGTTGCATTGAAGGCATGGAACCATTTCCCGTTGAAGAATATTCAATGGGAGCCCAATAATGGCACTTTGAAGTATTGAATTGTATGGGCGGTGCCACGCCCCTTTGTCCAATTACGCCGATTATGCATTTATCTTAGAGTTGAAACCATGAAGCCATCTGCCAAATTTCGTTGCAAAATATTGTGTGGGAGCGCTATTACAGCATTTTCCAATATTGACTTGCATGGGCGGTGCCACGCCCAATTGTCTATTCCCGGCCATTTGTAGCCCAGATTATGGCTGGGGTCTTATAGTATGTTCATGGCAAATTTAATTTTCTTGTGATCAAAAACGTCTGAGATATAGCAGTTTTTACTAACTTGTGGGCGGTAAAAGTGGGCGTGTCAAAACCTATCCTATGTCACGACTCACGACCCCTAGAACACATATATAAATTTTGGTGAGAATCGGTGCTGCAGTTTTCGCGTCTACTGGTGACAAACATACACGTCTCTTTTATATATATAGAAGATATATATATATATAGTCCACCCAAAGCAAGTTAATATAAGGGTTATAAAAAGAAAAGATTTAATCTTTTGCAAACGTCACAAAAAGATTTTATCTTTTCTTTCCTGATTTTATTATTGACTCATATTTTGTATGACACCTAAATTGCCTTTCTAAATAAAAGTTAGGTTCCCGTGCAACTTTTCTATGGCATACCAAACATTGCGGTTCTCCAAAAGCATTTTCGATAAAGAAAAATTCCTCTTCCCAATTTACATTAAACATTTTTTCAGTGCATTAATTAAATTCATAGAATAGCGCAGCGTGCTCCTGCTGGCATGAAATCTGAACATCGACTGAGACACTACCGATCGACTTGAACGATCGGTAGTGTCGGTGTGAAAACACGACTGCTTTCATCGTATAAGTGTGAAAACGCGAGAGAGGATATAGCACGCGTGGTTTTGGGATGGCTGACACTGTTTTAAACCTACAAGAAAATGTTCTAGGTAACATTTGTGGTAATCCAAGGCATCCAAGGTTACAAGATATTAAACAAAAACAGATTTATACAACTTAGATCCGTTATTTAATACAAGTTATCAACTGTACGTCTGAAAAGTAGGCGGTGTAATTAGGCTTGCCACACTCAGGGTTTTTGCCCGGAGACTCCTACTGAGATCAAGTTCGAGAATCAGCCAAATCGGACAAAAACTGGGCGTGGCTCCAATACACCGAAAAAAAAGGTCAACATTTTTCATTTTTAAAATAGAGCTTAAAACCAATTTGTTTAATTTTAAAACAATTGCGTTCAAAACAAATTTTAAAACGCAGTCATTAAATTTTAAAATTTTTTTGCTAAAAACCAATTTGAAAGCAAATTTATCAAATTTTAAAACAATTTCATTCAATTTTAAAATTTTTGTTTTCAATTTGAACAAAAAAATTTTCAAATTGAACGAGTCTGTTTTAAAACTAGATTTTTGTACATGGTTTTAAAATTGAAAAACGTTGTAAAATTTGTTTTTAGCGCACGTGTTTTGAAATTGAACAAATCTGTACAAAGCTCTATTTTAAAAACCAAATCGTTCAATTTTAAAACATTTTCCTCTCAGTGCAGTCTTATCTATTGCTGCATTCGATTGGAAATGTTTAGAAACGTATTTTTGACATGGTCCGAGGTTCCGAAACCACATATATATCATTTTATGTTCGAGGTACTTCTTCCTACTGTGTAGGAGTATTTCAGCTTCGGCATAGCCGAATATAGTCCACTCTCTTGTTTTTTTTTAATTTTAAAAATGTTTGTCAACATTTTTTTTTGGTTAACATTTGAAAATAAAATACACATTTTTTCATTCATTTCCTAAGGTCGAGTTGATATCAAATAGCTTTCTCAAATCTCCAACGTTAGTTCTCAAGAAATGAGATATATTTATACCCTATCCGTCTGTCCGTCAATGATGGCGGATCCGAAATGGCCCAGTAGGTGTAGGGCGTCGGCTTTGACCGACGGAAGCATACTCACTTGTTTTAATTGAAAATTGTCTCTAATTACACTGATCGACAAAACTGAACTTTTTCATGGACAAATTCTTATGTATGTTGCCACCAAAGCTAGGCATAGTTAATCGAGAATTTAACTTCGTTAACCCGGTAAAAGTTAATCAAAAATTTAACTTCGGTAAATTAAAAAGTTAGTTTCGTCGAAAAGTTAACTTCGTTAAAAATTAAATTAAATAGTTAAAATTTCTAAAGAAAACAAAAAAAAAAAATTTTTTACAAAAAAAAACATTTTAATTATGTATATTCAATTGAATGGGAATATCAGTTCAAAAATAGTATGAATGTATAATTTTTGTTTTTTTTTACATTCTATAATTCGTTTTAAAGTTAACTAATGCTAGTTAATCGAAGAAATTTAACTTAACTAAATGAAAAAGTTTATGGTTTTCGAAATTAACTGAAACGTTAAAAGTTAACCAAAAATTTAACTTCGTTAATTAACTATTAACTAATTAACTAGTTAATGCCCGGCTTTGGTTGCCACGCTGAATCCGAAAATAACCATGAAATTTTTCCCGCACGCACCATTTTTCCGCAAACGCCAAAATGCCATTTTTGTGGTTTTTATACTGTAATTTCAAAATGGTTACATTGATTCTAAAAGTTTTGGAAGCTTTTTAAAGAAAATGGTCAGCCAAGATTTATCATTTAATAAAAGTACTGTCAACCAGTGTTACATTTAATATTTAATAATTTTTTTTTAAATCTTTGGTTTTGGGCTTCTCCAAATGTGGAAAGCCTAGGTGAAATTCCTCTAAGTAGCTGTTTTTTAAGGACTCCCCAACTCCTTCAGGTGATGGACAAAGGATGCCCTAGTTGATGGTAAATACCACCTGTGAAGCTTTTAACTTTAAATGTAAAATTTTAGCAAAATCGGTTCCGGATTTCAGCACCAGAACTACTTTTCATATATGTTGGAGCAGCAATTGGGGCTACATTTTTCAAAGTCAGAAGCCTTCCGTGAGCCTCCTACCCCTATATTTAAAATTGCATACTGTTCACCAGGACTCCTTTTAATATAGATATCCGGGCGAGTAGTAAGCTTCCAACTCTATATTTCAAATTCGGTAATCCACCCAGAAAATGTCCAAGGACGCACTTTGAGACAGCAGTAATCACATGCCTTGCAATTTGAGGCATGATTCACTCAATATTCGATGGTTACTGAGCTAAATTTTAATCATATTTTTTGTTTTATGGGCAATTGCAAATTAAATCACTTACACAATTTTACATAAAAGTTTCAAGAAAATCAGAATAAAAATAAAAAATTCGCTTTAGTTCCATGTATTGTGGTTTTTTTGTTTTCGGTGTCAAAAAATAAAAAACATTTTTGAAAAGCTTCGGCCAAAACTTCAGCTATTTTTAGAAAAACCGAAGCCAAATGACCATTCATGACCGATAACAGCAGAAACCGATAGTAATTTTACACACAACACACATTTTTAAGTGTGTACTTATTTTGATAACTAAAAAAACGCTCGTTCTAGATGTTGGCATGTGTGTTTTTTTAAAGCACTTACAGCGTTTATACACGCAATTTCGTGTGTTTTACACACTTTAGGTGTGTGGACAACGCATTTCACTTTGCAGTGTAAAGTCGCGCCATTTTGGAATAAAGCTTAGGACACGCCCCTGAATGAGTTCAGCAAAAAAATCGCGTACGCTAATTTTGTAAAAAAATTCAAGATTGACTGGACTAAAAAGTTTCTCCTTACAAACTCTGCTGCCTCGTAGATTTTGAAGTGCTAATATTACGTTTTTATGACTTATTTCATACCACATTCCGCTGTTTCGAACTTAATAATTAAATTTAAATAATGCCTTTGAATACATCCTCAGTGTAGGTTTGCGATAGTATCCATAGCTATAACCGCAATCACAAGGGACATGCATTTTTCACTAAATATCTTATTTTCTTAATAAGCAACATTACACTTTTTGTAGGCAAGAAAATGTTTGGGGTCACGGACTTATGGTTTTTTTGTCACACTATGTAGTGGACTCCCGTGGGAAATCATTTTTTAAACTTTATAAATGCGCCTTCAATGGCGTGATGTTGTGCCTTAATTATTTTATTGTTGTTTTCACACTTTATACAACGAACGACGAGTGAAGAAATTATGTAGATTAGCTTGAAAAGCACTTTATACGCAGAACTCAAAGAATTCCCAAAGAATTTTACGAGTGTTCACTTTTTATTTAAAAAATATTTACTCGTAAAATTTTAAAATATTTCACCGCCTTTTCATTTTGAATCTCTACATGCATTCATATACAATATTTCGGATGTAATTTAATTAAAACTGGTCAAGAGGCCGTGTATGCCCATTCACAAGTTGCGGATGCGGATTAAAATTGTGTTTACTCCAGCTGGGAAGCATGAGTCGGGCCATTGGCGAATCCGAAACTCATTGGCAGACTTAATCGCCATGAATTATGCTGCCAGGCAGGACTGCATAATTTCGTATGATGTATATGAAAGGGGAAAGGACATTTACGGCCGTGCAGTACAAAACCGTACCCAAATATACATAGATGCAAATGCTGCAAATATTGGTGCTGGAATATTAAATTTTTTGCACAATTCAATTGACCGAATGGGTGAAATTGTCGACAGAGCAACAACAAGCCCGTTGGATAAAGCCGCGTCATGGATGTAAACCGGCAACGCCAATGCGTGTACTCGCGTGTCCCATTTGGGGTGATACCATGCGCGCGAATTTATGAGCTGAATTAAATGAGGCAGAATTAAAATGCAGGCAAATTGAAGTTGTTGATGGAGGTTTTTGTTTTTGTTTTTCCTTTCATTCACCTGGGAATCCACATTAAATAATTACCACAAATGGGTTTGTCGAGCATTTTTGCGCAAAAATAATAATTGAAATACCAATAACAATAAGCAAATGACCTGCACAACTTGGTTAGTTTGAGATAAATGTCCTTCTCATCTACTACATGCTATGAATAATTTTGGTTTCTATTTTTTAGTGAACGTTTTTACAATTTTTTTTATTTAGTTACTTAAGCTGCGGCAAGATTAAAGAACTAAAAGAATCTTGTCTATATGAACGCATATATGGCGCTCACTTTCCATTTCTCTAACATCTTCCCCCCCCCCACACATGAGCGCGACCTACGCAGAAGCCAGTATTCGCAGTCGGGGCTTTGCCCACACCTATATGTGAAAGATCTTCTCAGATTTTTCTAGGGTGTGTTTGGCAAATTTACATATACACCCCCGCACCCACCAAAATGAAAATACTCAAATTGGCGGCACTTATGTATGTATAGGCGAAAGCATAAATGTCGACAGATTCCCCTCCCAAAACAGGTTTAGAGTACAAAAAGCTTTAGTCTACTTTTTTTTCATATTATGTCTTCGTCCCGTAAGTATAGTTTCGCGCAATGCCTTCCCCAACATCGGATCGTAAAAGCTCATCGACAAACTTCTAAAACGAAGTTGTAACAAAAGGGAATAAGAGATCTTGGCAGCTGTAGTCAAATTTGGTTTAATTAAACCAAAACAATATAAATAAATAAAAGAATAATATAATAAAAAAAGAACAATATAATAAAGAGTGTCAGTGCGCGCTTTCGGTCTGTGTTTTTCCCCTCGGTTTTGTTCACCCGTCGCCCCGAACAAAGGGAAAACACAAAACAAGAACAAACAAACAACAATAACAACAAACAAAATTCTGTCGCGAATTTATGCCGCGACAAAGCTAAGCACTGCTATTTTTGTGAACACTATGAAATCCAATATTTTCTTATTTTGATTTTTTTAAATTTAAAAACAGAACGGTTGTCTTCTGTTTTCTTAAATTATGTACATAATATGTAAAACTACATTTTCGTTAAATAAAGATTTCCAAAAAGTTCAATACTTTTGAACTACACTACAATTTTAATTTTGTTTAAATGCGCTGCTATTATTGTGAACGCAACTGTATATATATATATTTATTATTGTAAAAACGTAAAAATTTCCAATTATGGGCCCTTACTTTTACAGTTATTCAAAGAAGCGCTGAAGTATTTGGTTTGTTTACTTATTCATTATAGCCACTGTAAGTCAAACCAAATATTGGGAACATGTTGTATGAACCTAACCTACGAGTACGATTTTATCAAGAATCGAAAAAAATATACGGTATTCTACATAGTCGAGTGATTTAACCACACCATTAATTTTTTTGATTCCAAATGATGAAATGACTTTAATTATTTACTTTTTCGTGGATAATCTCCCGGTATATTACTTAACACGTTCGTAATATTAGCGTGCTAAAAACTATTAATTTTTGTCCACTTAAAGTCGTAATTTAGGCCATAAATTACTCCAGGCTCGCTTGCAATTAGCTTGGGCAGCCTTCGTTCATTTTGCCAAACAAGGCCACTGAAATGTTTCAAAATGGTAATGAGCTTCGAGGTTTCACTGGGGGGAATATGTTCGCATTAAGTAGAAAGACATAAAAAGTCAGAGTAAACAGTTTTAACCCTTTTTGGGCATGCTCATTACTTACATAGTTTAAATACACAAAACTTTATGCATGTGGTGTTTAGGAAGCCATTGCATATTTTTAAGGACACCACACTCTCTCCACATATAATTTTTCACGATTGAAGCAACAAATCATTGAATATCTAGAATCCTGAATGGAGAATGAGCCTTTTTGGCATTTGCATATCAAAAGAGTAATCAACACCTGAAAACACCGAATGTCCGTAACATAAGTGATTTAATTTCGCAGCATTGACCGACTCCATTTGTCGCCTCATTTCGAGGGCATGCACACAACACACTACAGACACACCCACTCGTCGCCTTCGGTGGAACAAAGACATTTGCATATGGCTCACGTGTTCCGGACAACATACAGGTTTGTTAATAATCATTTGAAAGGGTTCTGTGTTTCCCACACATTTGCCCGCAATGTGGAAATTATACGTTTTAATGTCGGAAGGCGTGAAAGTACTTCATTTGCGTTAATTTGGTTCTCTAATGCGCGTCTAATGGTCACTTCCATGTGGACGCCTTAAAATTGATGTGAGACATGTTTTTGTTTTATGTGCGAACAGTTGCATGCCATTAGAACATATTAACTAATTAGGGAATTCTCCGTCTGCTGGCTTCATTTGTGGATTATTTGGAAAATGTAGCTTCGGAATTTTCAACTGTACATTCCATAGATACCGGAGGAGCTATTGGTCAATTAAATTTTCATACCCCAGATAAGATAATTAAAAGAGGAGGATTCAAGTCTCCTAGTCACTGCTGCCACGTAGCGCTTCACAAATGCATCACTTCAATATACATTTTTGCATTTCCTACACTGAGAGGAAAATGTTTTAAAATTAAACGAAAATATTTTAAAATTGAACGATTCGTTTTTAAAACAGAGCTTTGTACAGATTTGTTCAATTTTAAAACACGTGTGCTAAAAACAAATGTTCAATTTTAAAACATTTTTTTCAAAATGAAAAAATTTTTTTTTTTTTAAGAAAAAATTTTTGTTTTGTTTTATTTTTGGTTGCAATTATTTTATTCATTTATATTTAGTTATCTTTTTATTTTCTCAAATTCGAGACAGGGATTCGAACCCACGCCTCTGGAGTTTAGATGGCGCGCTAAACGCTCAACAGGTTGGTCTACTGTTAACATTATTTAACAGAGTCTAAATGTATTATATATACATTTTTTGTAGTAAAAGCATACTTCGAATTTTTTTAAAAAACGTCCTAAAACTATGCTTTGATTTTTTGAAATAGAAAAGAACAACAGCATTATCGCCTGGTTTTCATTATGTCATAATCAATGGCATCACAAACAGACAACGATTCAGCAAAGTGTTGAAATTGCTGGCCCGTGCCATAAGCAAATAAATTTGACAGCATGTTGACTTTTATCGACGTACATATATGACAAACAGTTCGGTAAATTGAAAACGAAATGCCAACCTGTTCTCACAACAAATGACAACAATTGCCATTATTTTGACATAATGAAAACCAGGCTTAAGTATAGACTTAAGCTAAGCTGTTAACTAAGTCATTCATAGTCGCTTTAGTATCGATTTATCTACTTAGTAGCTTCTAAATATTTAGAAACAGCTACAGCCAATATTAAGGCGATACCAAAGTGACATTTATACTTCAAAAAAGATGGTACGGCCGAAAAAAAAATGATTGATCAAATTCTGCGCGATTACCAGATTTTGGATGATTTCGTGATTTAGGACGACGTAACGAGAAGGACTAAAACTTACAAGGAACGTATGGACCCATTCCAAATGGTCGATGGCGACTTTTACTCACGGTACAGGTTTGACAAAGAAACAGCTCAGTTCATCATTGACATTTTGGTGATAGATGAAACTGAGAACAACAGAGGACTGCCCGTTCCTAAGAGCTTGCAAGTGCTATGCACCTTGCGGTTTTACGGACGAAATGTCCACCAAAGTGATATAGGTATGTACAAAGAGGTCTCATCATAACTTTAAAACTTAAATCAACATTTGTACAGCTGATCTTCATGGTTTGTCGCAGCTAACCGTGAGCGGGATTGTGAAAAATGTATCTAGAGCGATTGCTTTGAAGATGCCCCATTTCGTACAATTTCCAAGTGGAACAGCTGAATTCGATACTGCCAAATACAATTTTTATAACATAGCGCGCTTTCCAAGTGTCTTAGGCGCTATTGATTGCGTGATGGCCACTTTAGGAACAGGAAGGGATACTATTCATTAAATGTATAGGTACGTACTTTGAAACATGTTCGAAATGCAAAACATACATTTTAATGCATAAATTAAATTAACTAGATTGTTTGCGATGCCGATTGTAAGATTTTGGATATTGTTGCAAGAACTCGTGGCTCGGTACACGGCGCCAGAATATGTGCCAATTGAAAACCACCTTAGAAGCAACCAAACACCAGCATAAGGTTGTTGTTGTTGTAGCAACGTGTCCAAAATCTTAAAATAGACGTGTTTCGTGTTTTCAGTGTGTGTTATCGTCGTTTTCGAGTCCCAGGAACTTTGCAGCTTCTATGGGGTTTGTCCAGAGGGATACAGCTGTGAGATCCGTTGAATGTTGCGAGCAGTTAAATAGATGCTCGGTGTCGTGTGGGCTACCCCCACAGTCGTGGCAGTTGTTGGTGTAGTCGCTGTTAATTCGGGCGTTGTAGATATTAAGCCTTCTGCTCCAACCGGAACGGAGTTGGGCTAGGGAACACCTGGCATGCCTGGGTCTTTCCTCCAGGGCAATGGGTGGGGGGCGTCCATGAAGAACGATGTTGGCTTTACGGTTGTGCAGCGCCGCGTTGACCTCCGATTGGTGAATGGCATTGATTGTGATGGTGTACTTTTGTTGATCGAGTGCGTTTGATGTGGGGCTTAAGTAACCTCTGAGTTCACCTTGGTATATGGTCCAGTTCGGCTTGATGTTGCGAGGTGGGGCAATTGCAGTTGTTAGGTTATGGTTGGGGTGGTCACTTTTGTGACACGCCATGAAAAACTGCTTCGTCAAGAGCGTGTTGTGTTCTTCCACGCGTAGTATTTCCGCCTCATCGTGAAGATGGACCTCGGATGGCATAAGGAGACATCCTGTAGCGACGCGTAGTGCCGCGTTCTGACTGGTCTGTAGTGCTCTCCACTGGGTGCCACTGATGATCGGTGTCCAGATAGGGGCCGCATAGTTGATGACTGATCGCCCAATGGCTTTGTATGTCATGAGGATCGTCTCCTTATCTTTTCCCCATGAGCAGCAAGCTAGGGCCTTGAGCACATTGTTGCTTCCCTTGAGTCTATTGCTGACGGATTTGACATGTGCAGCAAAGGTGAGGAGGCCGTCAAACGTCACGCCTAGAATCTTCGGGTTACCGACGGTTTGAATTGGCCTACCTTCGATGTGAATGTCCAGTACACGGGGCAACTCCCTCGACCAGGAGGTGAAGAGCGTGGCAGTTGACTTCTCGGGTGAGAGCTGGAGGTTGCGGTTACTGAAGAACAAGGCCACCGAGTTTAGGTAGTTGTTCAGTTTGTTGCACAGATCTCTGATGATTTTGCCTGACGCGAGGATGGTGCAGTCGTCTGCATAGGTGGTGATGTTAATCCCTTCGGGGTGATAGAACGCCACCCTGTGGAAAGCCCTGTTTCACTCGTCGATAGCGTGATTTGGAGTTCCTGAATTCTACGACCACCGTTTAACGCTGTCTGGAAGAGTGGAAGGCTTTGATAAGGTCAAGCGCTACCAGTACCGTTCTGTCGCAGGGTTTCGGTTGGTTTAGGCCCTGGTTGATTTGTTGTTGGATTCTGTTAAGAGCGGTGGTGGTGCTATGGAGTTTCCTGAAGCCGTGTTGGTGTTCAGCTAGCGGTAAGTGTTGGGTGAGTACCGCTAACAGGAGCGACTCCAGAATCTTCACAACAGGCGACAGCAGGGATATTGGACGGTAGGAGTTGCTCTGGGCGGCGGGTTTACCTGGTTTCAGGAGAGGTATTACTCTGCCGACTTTCCAAACGTCTGGAATTATGGAAGTAGTGATCGATGAGTTGAGAACATCTGTGAGGTAGGATAGACTTGGCAGGTCAAGCTTCTTGAGCATTGCCATCGAGATTCCATCTGGCCCTAGTGCTTTGGAGGGTTTTGCATTTCCGATTGCATTGGCGACTTCTGCTGTTGTGAAATCGCTTACCGAACGGCATTTTAGCTGATGGATTTTCTTGATAACCGACCGTATTGTTGTGTCAGGTTTCGGCGGGTGTACGAAAAATTGCCGACCGAATTGTTGGGCGCACTTCTTGGGATCGTCGACCGTTGAAGGTTATGGCGACGAAATCCTTGGCGCGCGTGGGGTTCGACAGGGACTTAATGATGGACCACAGCTTTTTGGAGCCCTTGTCGCAACTGTCGAGATGCTCCATCCACTTGTTGCGCTTGTGGTCTTCTACAAGCCGTTCGATTTCCGCGTTGAGCTCTCCGATACGCGTGTGGCAGGGATCACAGCGGTGGATGCTGTCGCGCTCATCTGCTAGGCGTGTAGCACTCGCGGGAAAATTTGGCCGAACGATGGGAATTCTGCCTGCAGGGATAAATCTGGAAGCGGCCTTGTTGAGGATGGCGCGGAAAATTCGTTCTCCATCTGACGTGTTCGCGAGAGGCGGTAAGTTTAAAAACTTGCTGTTGGTGAAGTGGCGAAAGCCGTCCCAGTTCGCCTTGTTGTAATTGATGAAAGTGTGTTTGTCTGCCACCAAGAAGTTGTCTGTCTTGTTTACCGTGATGGTTATGGGCAAGTGATCGGAACTGAGCGCAGAGTCAGTTTGCCACGACATGCATGCCATCAATGGTGCACTGACGATCGATATGTCAGGAGAGCTCGCACAACCACCGGGTCCCTCGTGTGGACAGTTGTGTTGATGACGCCAAAATTGGAGGCTTCGATCAACCCAGACAGGTGAATACCGCGCTGGTCGTTCGCGAGTCTTTAGTGCCAGGTCTTGTGGTGCGCGTTGAAATCGCCAAGGGTCATGCGGTTATTGCCAAGGAGGAGATGGGACAGCGAGGGTAGGTAGCCGATGCTACAACTGCTCTTCGGCGGAATATAGGCGTTCACAATTTCCAAGTCCGAGCTGCCTGACTTGCTGGACACCGCTAGTAACTCGGTGTGAACGTCAACCGTTGCGCTGTCTGGGAGAGCGAGTATCTTGTACTTGATACTGTTGTGGAGCAAGAATGCTACACCACCGCCTTTGTTGGAACACTTGTCCTTCCTGATCAGGTTGTAGTTTGCATTGTCGATGTTTTGCGATGAGGGGGTAAGTTTGGTCTCCTGAATGGCGGCGATAACTATGCCATTGGTATCCATGTGGTTCGTTCCCTCATCCAGTTTGCCGGATAAGCCATTGCAATTAAATTGTAAAACTTTGAACGAATGTTGGGTGATGTTGGGTACTGTACGGGGTTGTGATGCTGTTTGTTGTCGTTGGCTCTGTTGCTGTGATGTTGAAGGTAGACATGGGGATAGGTGTCGCTCGTCCCAGCTCTTGTGGGAGGGCAGACCTGAGCATGGTCGCAGGTGACACCACTCGCTGCAGCCGTTGCAGCGTATTGATGTAGTATTGCGGTGCATGGTTTTGCCGCATACAAAGCAGAGCCAAATTTGAGGTCCAGGGTTTGATTTGATCCCGGCACGGGTGAGTAGGGTACGGAGCAGGCAGGCCGGTATGCACCGCTCAGGGTTGAAACACACTTATAGTTGATTTTGGAATACTGTTGGGGTAGGCAGTCCTTGGTCGGGACATAATTGTCCCGAGTCGATTCCGGGGCGTAGACCCGACTGCAAGTGAGAATCGTACTGCTTCTTCAATTATGCTGACATACATACATACATACTTACATATTTGGCACTACAACCCTCGAGGGGTTTGGGCCGAGCTTCTCAAAGCAATTATCATGGGCAAGTGTATATGATAATTGTGGACCTACAAGTTTATTGCCGGTTCCGAACGGCGGACTCCCAAAGAAGAAGCTTTTTCATGGCAAGTTACTATCGCAAGATTGCAAGATTGAGAGTGGCGGTCTACACAGAAAAACAGAAAACAAATTTCTGCCTTGCCCCAGGTGGGAGTTCAACCCGATACCTTCCGATCGTGAAGCAGGGGTCTTAGCCACTGCACCACGGCAGCCACAATTATGCTAACACCTGTACGAAATCCCATAACAGAAGAAGAACAAAGGTAAATATACCAAAACCAAAATTTTTAGATAACATCACTTTAACTTTGTAATTTGCATAGGTACAATAGAAGACATATAGCAATACGTTTAAAAATTGAATGCCTAAATTGCCAAATGAAATCAAAATTTCAATCAGCTCTTGAGAGGATTCGCGTCGATTTAAATACAGCAAAAAATGTAATTGTTGCTATTGCAGTTCTCCACAACATAGCAAAGGGGAGAAACCTGCCGTGTAAGTTTGCAATATGTTACACAAAGTGTAAATAATTGTGGTCCCAATAATTTGCAGTCTTGGATACAGAATTCAACAACCAGACGCCAGCAGAAGATCGACAAAACTTTGCCGAGAACCGTAGTGATTTGGAATCTGGGAGAGCTTTTAGAACAGCATTCATTAATAGACATTTTTGAGCTGTTTTGATTCATAACATTTCAATGTTTTATTCAGTCTTCAAATACAAAAAAAAAATACTTAAAAAACCATAAAAAAAATCAGTCTTCATGACTAAAACTATGTAAAAAATGGTAAAACTAAACAAAAACAAGTGAGTAAGTTTCAGTCGGGCAAGCCGACTTATATATACCCTACACCTACTGGGCCATATTGTATCCGCCATCTTGAATTTTGAAAATGCGACATCAAATTCGAAATCAGAGACCCCAAAAACGCCCCTATACAAAATTTACTTATATGGGAGGTAGGCGTGGCAGTCTACCGATTCCGCCCATTTTCAATACCAACTCCTTCTAGGGCCTAAGAAGGATAAATAAAAAATTTGGGATCCCTAGGTTTCTTCTAGCTCCTGCAATCGTATTTACAAGAAAAGAGGACGGACAGACGGATAGACGGACAGAAGGTAAGGGCTAAATCAACTCAGGAGGTGACGCTGATCAAGAATATATATACTTTTCCATACCGGACAGTATAATAACTGTTGTTTTAAAGTATTTTTGTTTGATTTACCAGTTTTACTGTTGAATTAAACCTTTTTTCAACTTCTGAAACTGTTAAAAAAAACTGTCAATCTATTTTTCTATTGAATAAATAAAAAATAATGCAGCCAACGAGATTTTAACCCAGGAGTCCCTGGGTACTAACATGGCCTTTCAACTGACTAGTCCAAATGTCAACAGATTTGACAACCATCAAAATGATGTTATGAACCGCAGAGAATGTAACAGTGAGTTTAACAGATAGCAGAAATCGTATATCAGTTACTGTTCTTTTACTTCACACAGTGTTGCCAGGTTTATTGCAAGTTTGTCTCCTTTTTGTTCAACTACAACTAAACTTTCATTGGTTTTGATTGTTCATTGTTCGTATTTATTAAAGTTTTCTCAAATTTTCATGAATTCCTTGCCCATTTCTTCTTTTGATACGATATTCCCCGAAAAACAATGAAAGTCCTTTCATATGGCAACTCTGGTAGAGAACAGATCTTGCGTGTAGCACATTTAACTTATTCATTTATTGTACGCATGAATGGCATCATTGGCGCGATGGATAAGATGTAGGACTATCAACCAGAAGGTCGCAGGTTCAAGCCTTGTCTAGAGCGACTACAAAAGGACAATTGTAACTTAGTTTAAAAACATTTATAAATAAAGTTAAGAAAATTTAGAGTTAAGAAAAAAAAAAACAGAAAATATTTTTTTTTTATTAAAAAAAAGTTTTTTTAAAAAAATTCGCGACGGTTGTACCGGGATTTGAACCCAGGCCTCCCGGGTGGCAGTCGGACATCTTCCCACTAGGCTACGGTTATCAACAGCGCAGCAACTGTCAATTTACCAGGTTAGACTATCGGATGGTTTTTAACCGCGAAAACTGTTAAATTGACCTACTTTTTCGTTGATTTTACTGTTTTTTTTCTCTCGGTGTAGGGTATAAAATGGAGTCTTCTAGACTCAAACAACAAAATAATGGATTGGAATTGCGGCTGGACGTCATTTTGTTGTGGTTGTGACGATTGAGGCAGTTCGTGCTACAACGTGTCGCTATCGATCAAAATCGTGTCCTCGGTAAGCTCTGCTGCCATCATCACTGTCGCCTAGCTCGGGTATGGGCACACAATTGCCAGTAGCTGCAGTTGCTCTACGCACTTCAGCCACCTTAGATTTAGCATGCGTTTTCATACGCATCCACTTTTGTTTGAGTCTGTGGACACTCCTGCTATAACCTGCCATGTGCTGAACAATTTTGCCCCATGCCTACTTTTTGGCAATCATTTTGGTGTCGTTTTGCAATTAATAGTTTGCAAATGTTTTGTTTTATTTATTTCAAATTACCTTAACATTTGTATCCATTGCCAAAACAGCACAGCGGGCAGCCACAAACAAAATGAAAACAAATGAAAATTAGGAATGTGTTTATTTCGATATCAATATTTGATATCATATTTGGTATCGAAAAAACTGTGATTGAAAAGTAATGTGATTGTTAAGTTTGCATGTATATTACAATGTTGAAATAACAAGTTAATAAATTAAAAAAGGTTTCTTTATTGAAAACTGTTATAATGCATCAAATATGTTCCAATTTATATTGCAACACTGCTCGACATTAATAGCAAAAAAAATGATCGATAAATTCTACACTGCACTCATCTCTTGAACTTATCAGCTGTTTTCTACGTTGGTACTACTTAGTAGCTGCTAAAAAACTTTTATGCTAATGCCTTAACTATTGTCGCGGTATAAAATCGCGACACGAATGTTGTTGTTTTTATTGTTTGTTTTGTTTTTTTTATGTTTCCCTTTTGTTCGGGGCGACGGGCGAACAAAATCGGAGGAACAAAATCACACACGCACTGACCGAATTAACGCACTGCACAATTTTATTGATTGTCACTTTTTATATAAATATATTTGTTTTGCTTAATTTGTTAAGCAAAACAAATTCGACACTCGCGGGCGAAATGCGGCCGGCGCGCGGAAGAGGAAAACTGAATATTTTGTTTGAGCTGTCAAAGTTCTCTTGCTTTCTTCTCCTATCTTTCGCTTTTGCTTTCGTTAAGTTAGCTCAGTGAGCGGCGGCGATCCGATGAGGGTATTGCCAGCCTCGCCATTACAATAGTAAATTGTCAAAACCTGGACTAAAGCTTTTGTACTTTTTAAACCTGTTTGAGGGAGAGGAATTTGAGAACATTTATGCTTTCGCCTATACGTACATGAGTGCCGCCAAAATGTATATTTCATTTTGGTGGGTGCAGGGGGGTATATGTAAATTTGCCAAACACACCTAGAAAAATCTGAAGAGATTTTTCGCATATAGGTATGGGTAAAGCCCCGACTGCGGACACTGGTTTCTGCGTAAGCCGCACTCTATGTATGTGGGAAGATAAATGGAAAGTGAGCATCATAGGCGCTCATATATTCTAATTTCGTTGAGTTCTTTATGAGCAGGGAAGAAGGAGAGCTTTGGTTTTTTTTTAAATTTAATTGAATTATTTGTTTCCAAAATTTGGATAACTTTCTGTCTTTTTTAAAAAAATTTTATTTTTTTTGGAGTGGTGAAGTGGAGCTGTTGCCATCGTCGGACTGTGGCTGGAGGACAAGTGTTCCAAAGGGAGTATTTTTGCGCGCTGGTTTAGTTTTGCCAACTAGTGTTTATTTTGCTTTATTTTATTTGTGGCAGTCGGCCATTTAGTGTTTTGAATTTGAGGAATTGAATAGAGTTGGACAGGTTGTGTTCGGTCGTGATTTGTTTTGGTGAAGTGTTTCCGTCCAAGTAGTTTGCTTGGAATTTGTTTGGCCGTTTCCACCCCCCTTTTCCTTATTCCTTTTTTTTGTTTGTGTTGTCCCGCATCAGAGCCAAGTTGTTGCTGGACATCGAATTTTATCGAAGTCCAGCTGGTGAATAGATTCTGCAAGAATCGTGCGAGGGATTTCAGACAGGTTGGTCTGGTCCCGCAAATCAATTGCGTTTAAACAAATATAATTTTTGATATTTGGGTATTGGGTCGTTTTGTGTCAATTTTGAAAAGGGTTT